>AP028428.1:15970498-16100784 GCA_036509395.1 Antheraea yamamai | reverse complement strand
ATTAGGGTGGAGTGAAAAAAACAATTTTTTTTTTCTTAGCCTGGGGGTCAAATTTGTAGCTTATAAAAAACAAAAATTTTTGAAAAAAAAAAAAAAAATTTTACTCAACATCTTGAGCCAGCCCACTCATTTTTAAAACTAATTACGAGTAAAAATATTTGGTTGCAAAAAAAAAATTTTTGAAGGCGTTCTAGAAACTTCAGAGTATCCTCTTTTATGCCAATTAAAAATCACAAGTTAAAAAAAAAAATTTGTGACTATTGTTTTAATTTAAAAAAAAAATCCCAAAAAGTACCATTCCTCTTTAGGGCACTAGAATAAAATTTGAGTTGGAAATGATCATAATTGTTAGTTCTTAGATGTTTTAAGAGATTCAAAGACAAAAAAATTTTTTTTTTTGCAACCAAATATTTTTACTCGTAATTAGTTTTAAAAATGAGTGGGCTGGCTCAAGATGTTGAGTAAAATTTTTTTTTTTTTTTTAAAAAATTTTTGTTTTTTATAAGCTACAAATTTGACCCCCAGGCTAAGAAAAAAAAAATTTGTTATTTCACTCCACCCTAATATATATGTATCTATCTTTCTTCTATATGTATATATCTTTATATATAAATTTCTTGTGTACGTGTCTATGTCACTGAACTGCTCCTAAACGGCTGGACCGATTTTGATGAAATTTTGTGTGCATGTTCCATATATATATATATATATGATAAGTACTTTAATCTAGAAGTTCTCAAACTCTTGGTGCCCTCTTGGTTACTCTCCACAGCGTCATAGGGCGCCGCAGCATGCATTTTGGGAATCCATGCCTTAATCTGTTTGAGGTATCTAACTTATTTAAATGATTATAGTTCATAAACTGATACTGATACCTCTGTCGTGAAATGTTCATAGGTATGTATACCTTATCCTAAAATATATTTTGTTACTGTTTAGGAAAAGAAGTTATGGACTTGGAGATCCTCCTCTTCGGGGTACTTGGGGATACTTGGGGAGTATGTAAATCTAACGTGTCTGTACTTTTTCCAGTTTTGAGAAAAAAATTGTCTTTGCAAGTGTCTAGGAATAAGTAATAAAATATATTTCAATCATTTTTAGAAATGTTTGTCTGTTTGTATGAACACACATCACTGCTAAGGTACTTAGTTCACAATAAAACCACACAAAGAAAATCATAAAGCATATCTTCAAGAATAACTTAGTTTTTATTTCATTAAAATCGGTCCACTCAATCAAAAGTTATTGTAATTTTAATGACGACTCGGCGTAAGTACGAGAGGAAAGTAGACAAGTAAATTGACTCAGTACATTCAGATGACTATTAACCACTTGTTTTTTACATAAGGCTCCTTGCGGACGCAGTCGTGGGCACAGCTAGTATCTAATAAATGTAAGGGACCGTTACTTTTATTGTGTATATTTTACTTTTATTATTTCATATTTTTCAGAGTTTTTTATAAGGTTACAAAATTCTTGAAAAATTATTTTCCTAGTCTCGAGAAACAGGATGTTCAAGTTTAAATAATCATATCATATACAAGTAATATATAAAACAAATTCGTTTATTGTATCTTCTCGTATGTGAAATGATTTCAATACATTTTGTTTTATTTTTAAAATCTCATAATTCAACACGGGTCAGTAAAAACAAGAGTACGCCATTTTAAACGACATTATTCGTTGCCGTATTACGAGGCATAAAAAGATCGTTTGAGGCACTCGGGTTGTACGATCAGTAAGTTTACGCCCCATACACTCGGGACTGTCTGGCTAACAGCAGGAGCACCACTCAGACACGCTATCTTGACATGTCCTGAGAGCTTTTTACAAATATGCACTATATTGTCGGTGAATTTAATACCGACCGTAAAATTATGTTCACTTGTCACCTTTGTTATGTTTCTTATTGAGTAGGCTACAGTTTTAAATTTTCTTCTAATAACTATTATTCTAGTAGTTTGGTGGTGATTGGCTTATTGAATGTATTCATAATGTTTCCGATTCAGATAATTTGTTTTTTAATGCCCATGAATAATTTTCTATATCCTAAATATTTACGACATATTTGTGATTTTTAAATTGGATTACATATTCTATATTCCAGAGGTTCTCAAATTTTTATAATTTACTGTGCTTTAGTTAAAATTTAATGCAATGACACTAGTTAGGCAACGATATAGCACATATGTATAATCATTGATGTATATCTTTATATATAAATTTCTTCTGTACGTGTGTATGTCACTGAACTCCTCCTAAACGGTTAGACCGATTTTGATGAAATTTTGTGTGCGTGTTCGAGTGGATCCGAGAATGGTTTAGATTCAATACAATTGGACATACAATTGGACCCGTTAGGTGGCGCTGCGGTTGAATTTTAGACTTTTTTAAATTATCAAAGCAGGACAACGAACGCCTGGACCGCTAGTAATATACAAATATACTAGTAGGAACCGCGGATGTTGTCCCGCCTTGATAATAAAAAAAATCCTAAAAGTCAATCGCAGCGCCACCTATTGGGCCCAATTATAAATCTAAACCATCTCGGATCCACTGGAACCCGCACACAAAATTTCATCAAAGTCGGTCCAGCCGTTTAGGAGGAGATCAGTGACATACGTACAGTAGAAATTTATATATAAAGATTGCGATGTGATGATTCCTAGAGGTCTGTTATTGTGCGCTCACCAGTCAAAAACGATTGAATAAATTTTGATCAATTTATTGTCATGTCATTTCTTAGACCCTTCTCTAAAAAGAATATCATGATCGTGTCACTTAATATAGTTTTAAGATGAGTTTTAATGATTCAATAAACATAAGTGTATTTATGAATGTTAGGGAAATGATAGCCCACAAAACAATGGTAGAACCGGTTTTCGATACAGAAATGTTATAGACTTGAAATGAAAAATTATTCGTTTTATTTAATTATCCTCAGTAATATTATAAATGTGACTGTGAGTTTGTTTATTTGTTACGCTTTCACTTTTCATCTAGAATAAAGCACTATTCCCGAGGAACAGGTAAATCTACATTAAGAGGGGCAAAGCCGTTATCAAAAGATAGTTATTTATATACAAAAATGGATGAGATTGAATTTCTAACACCGTTTGATCGAATACCATGTAAGTTGACACACCTTTCCTTTATAGAGAAGATTTTTTAGGCTATTTTATTTTACTATAAATCGCCATTAGTTTGCGCCGGGTTACATCTTTTTGTTATTTGATATCATAAGAATGTAAATCTAACATGTCTGTACTTTTTAGATTTTTGTGAAAAAAATTGTTGCAACTGTCTTGGAATACGCAATAAGATACATTTCAATCCTTTTTAGAAATGTCTGTCTGTCTGTTTGTTTGAACACGCATGATAGAACCTCAAAAAAATCAAAAAAACATTTAGTCTTCTTTGTTTCATTAAAATCGGTTCACTGTATTAAAAATTATTGTTATTCTAATGACAACGCGACTTAAGTACGAGAGAAAAGTAGATAAGTAAAGGGATTTAATACATTCGGATGATTTTATTAGTCACTGTTTTTTACATTAGGTTTATGGAGGGTAGAGGTAAGGAGAACCATCTAGTATGGGGGATCAGTTGAAAAATAGTCCACCTGTAAACAGCAAATTATGGTTCGAAGAGTCGTCAAAATAGCGCTAGTGTAGGAAAAGGAAATGATATGAAGTTATAAACGAAGTGAAGTGTGCTGGGTTGAAAAATTTTAAGTAATTAATCAATAAATGACTGTTTTATTTTATTATAAAATATCCGTAATCTTTTTTATTTTGTAATTGCCTAAATTATTACTATTTATTTATATTATAATCTCAACTATTATTTTTTAATTTCATTATTAATTAACTTTATTTATTAATTATGCGCGGTGACAAAGAGGAAGTCTTTCTTTCCTTCTTTAATATAGTATCCTACTCTAATTATTTGTGACGCTATTTTTAAATACTTTCCACTTGCTATTGTTGCGCCATCTTAATTTGCTGCCTTTCAGTGGACACTTTTTAATATACTGAGATGGTTCTCCTTACCTCTAACCTCCATAATTAGGATCCATGCGGACGGAGTCGCGGGCACAGCTAGTTACAATTAAGTGCGCACAAAGTCTTTTGCTAATCTTGTACATAACTTAAATGAATGTTTATCATAAGTTCTTAAATTTAAAAAATAAACAAACAAGATATACCTCATATTGATGAAAAAAAATTTAAATAAATTATAGTTTAACGCAAGTCGTTTGTTTTGTTAATCAACAACATAGTCTCGGCGAAAATTCATGTTGTGGGCGAAGAAATAACAATAATACTCAATTTCATACATAGTAACAATTCTAGGGTAATGTCGTGAAACTGTATCGTATTTGAAGCGCATGTTACAGACAACACCTTCGTGTTGCTCTGGATAACTACTGCACGACATTTGCTACTTTGTTACGAAACTAATTTTCGTACTGGAAATGGGAATAGATAGAAGTGCAATGAAATATGACATTTTAGTATCGTGTCTGCATGCAATTTGTCAATATTGTTTGTGATACAATTCATTTTGGAGTATACGTCAATGCATTTTCTTTTTTATATTTTGAAATTCAATATTTACTCGTTAGTTTTTCTTTGCTAGATAGTTTTTTATAGACAACTAGCTGTGCCAGCGACTCCATCCGCGTGGAACCTAATGTAAAAAAACAGTGACTAATAAAATCATCTGAATGTATTAAATCCCTTTACTTATCTACTTTTCTCTCGTCCTTAAGTCATTAAAATGTCATTAAAATAACAATAACTTTTGATACAGTGAACCGATTTTAATGAAGCAAAGACTAAATGTTTTTTATGAATTTTTTGAGGTTCTATCATGAACGCAGTACTTTAGCGTTGATGCGTGTTCACACAAACAGACAGACAGACATTTCTAAAAATGACTGAAATGTATTTTATTACTTATTTCAAGACACCTGCACCATTTTTTCCCACAAAAATTTAAAACGTACAAACAGGTTAGATTTGCATTCTTATTATATGTATAGAAGAAGGCTTCGTTGCTATTTCATTCACAATACCCGCTGATGTTCAGAACGTCTTTGAAGACATCAACGATCCTGTGTGAATTTTGAAGCAATGGTGGCTCATCGTTTAGCGCGTTCGTACACTGCGTTTATCGACGAAGGTTCAAATCCTCGTGAATGACCTGAAGCCTTCTGTAAAGAAAATATCACGATGAAATCACAACATGGTGGTTGGGGTTTTCGTTAGTTTGCCTGGCTAGTTACCACTCTCAAGTTGACAATCTATCGCCAAGCATCTATGGGGACATGAGTGTGTTCCGGCAGGTGCATTTGAGAGCGAGGCCCTGAAGGTTTAATGGCTCTACCATCTTGAACCGCATTCCCATCTAACATCAGGTGACCTTGTAACCAAATGCTAAAATTTATAAAATCTATACATATATTAAGAATGTAAATCTAACGTGTCTGTACATTTTCGATTTTCGTGAAAAAAATTGTTGCAAGTGTCTAGAAATAAGTAATAGAATACATTTTAATCATTTTTAGAAATGTCTGTCTGTCTGTTTTTATGAACACGCATCACTGCTAAAGTACGCAGTTCACAATAAAACCTCAACAAGAAAATCGTAAAACATATCCTCGGGAGTAACTAAGTGTTTGTTTCATTAAAATCGGTCCATTCTGTCAAAAGTTATTGTAGTTTTAATGACGACACGGTGTAAGTCCGAGAGCAAAGTAGACAAGTAAATGGACTTATGGTACATTCATATGACTTTATTGATCACTGTTTTTACATAAACTTCCACGCAGACAAAGTCGCGGGCACAGCTAGTAAAATAATATATGTATATTTAAAAAATCGAACTTCAGCGAGTAATTTTATTTTGAACCATTTTTTTTCCTGTTGGGTCCCCCCCAAATAAATTATTTTTTTTTTTTTCTTTTTTTTTTTTTTTTGTAGAAAAAGCATAAATATATTTTTTTTTCCTTTTTTTTCGATTTTTAATTTTTCCTCTTGGAGGTTTTTTTTTTTTTTTTTTTTTTGGCCCCTTTCCCCCCCCTGGAGTTGCGGTGAAAATATTTCTTTGGGTTTCGAGCCCTTCATTCCCGGGAAAAAAAATTTTGTCCCCCCAACCCTTAGACCCCGAAAAATCCCTTTTTCCAATCCCACTTTGGTCCCAAAATATATTATAAAAATATAAATATTTTTTTTTTTTTTTTTTTTTTTTTTTTTTTTTAAAAAAAAAATTAAAAAAATTTTTTTAAAAAAAAAATTTTTTTATGAATTATTTAACATATTCCAAAAATCCCTTTTCTTTTTCTCTCTCTCTTTGCTCTTATATACTAACCTCCCATAAATGCTTCTACCAGGTTTTCTCTCCTTGTCCGTCGTCACCAACAAACAAACAAACAACTCTTCTTTTTTTATTTTAGATAAACCAATTAACTTAATCCAGTTCATGTTACCTTACTTACTTTTTATGTCACGCAAACTTTGGGGATATAATCTTCACTTCCTCGGGTTGGTAATTTCCAAAAATTTTATTTAAACCTTTAACTATGAAGGTTTTAAATTTTAAGGTTTAGCCTTTAACCTATATAATTTTATTTTATTTTCATAAATTTTAGTCTAGGCTTTTTGTGAACAGCATAGTTCTTACACAATATTAATCTACATAGTTATGAAGACATTAACAATATATATTTTATTGACGGTTTACTGCAATCACACTTGTTGTTACAAGTTCCACTGTAATGTGGATTAGTTTTCGAGTGCAGCTGAAAATGCTTGGCAATAGATTTTCCTCTTAAGGGGTTAATACAAGCTCAGGCTACCTGAAATTGTGAAATTACATTTTTAGTATCATTATCAGGTTATGGACGTACTTTGATATCATCTAGTACCAATGTACCTACATAATTACTGTGAATATACGTTTGTATTATACTGAAGTATACGAATGCAATTGCAAAGTTTGCGGAAGCCTGTTGCTGCCGTTTCTCGATCCAATTACTAGTGAACTGGCGTAGTTTAATTAACACTATTCGATATTATAAACGTTTGCGCTAGTGTTCACATCTAAACAAACATATACACTGATTACATAATCCAAGCATTTCAAAGGTGACGAGTTACACGAGATAATTTTTCAATTTAAGTAAATTTTAAATACATTGTATAGATTCACTTACACATACATTTACCATTTACAGGTATAAATATTATGTACAAAAAAATAAAATATATCCGAACACCGAAGATATATGCACTTTTCTAGAATTATTTCCAGCATCCCGACAAACTTATTACAGACTAGCTTCTGCCCGCGACTTCGTCCGCGTGGAATAGTTAAGTGAAGCGCAAAGGAAACTCTCAAAAGAAAAAAATAATAATTTTGAAACATTCTATATTGGTGATCCGCTCCTACTGGTCTTAGCGTGATGAAATATAGCCAATAGCTTCATCGATAAATGAGCTATCGAACACTGAAGGAATTTTTCAAATCGGACCAGTAGTTCTTGAGATTAGCGTTCAACCAAATTAGTTAAATATTCCTACTCTTCTCTCGTACGTAACGTCATTCAAATTACAATAACCTATGATAGAATGGACCGATTTTAATGAAACAAAGACTAAGTCACAAAGATATGCTTTATGCTTTGAGGTGATTATTGTACACTCAGACTTTAGCAGTTATGCGTGTTCATACAAACAGACAGACAGACATTTCTAAAAATGATTGAAATGTATTCTATTAGGTACTTATTCCCAGACACATGCAATTTTTTTCACGAAAATCGTAAAAATACAGACACGTTAGATTTACATTCTTATTATATGTATAGATAATAGATAAAATAATACGGTGTCTCATCGATATGGGAAAAACGCACACTATGAAAATTTATCATTCTGACTATTGTTAAGCAAACGTACTTGTACAAATTCTTTCTCAATTTTGTTTTGAAGACCAAATGATGTTTCGTTTTTAGATTACTAATAGACGGTGGTACGACGTTATATCACTTAGTATATACTTATTTAAAACAACTACGAAATCTTGGTATATCAGGTTATAGGGCAATAAATAAAGGCGTGCAAAATCTGTTGTTGGTATCCATTATGATTCTAGGTACATACACTTAACACACATAATTAAGGTCATATTCCAAAAGTAATTCTGTCATGGAAATATATAGCATCTAACTACACTAACAAAGATCTTTATCTCCTACTAAAAATAGTATGAACCTGCATATTTATGAATAATATCACCCACAATATGAGATATCTTAACAGTTCCCTTGGCATATTGTCTATGTACATAGTTACAACTAATGTAAAGTGCAACGTATTATTGAAAACTACGGGTATGCGAAACAATAAGGTAGTCGGGTTGTGATGCATAAATAAAGGGAAGAAATATTGCTGGCGGTATAAAGTCGAGTGCCTTCAGAAGAGTGGGGTGCCGTAAGAGCAAAGTACAAAGTATACACGAGCGTCGACAATACTACATATGTACTCAACAACAAGTATCTAATGCTGGTCGTATTCAAAACCCATGTTTTTAATCGACTTCAAAAAAGAGGTTCTCTATTTGTCTGTATTTTTTATGTTTGTTACCTCAGAACTTCGTATGTAGGAATTGATTTGGGAAATTCTTATTTTTTTGGAAAGAGGATGAGTTTTAGACAATGGATTTCAAAGATACATAATGGGACTCCTCAAAACCGAATAAAAAATGTATATTGATGAGCTATTGATAGTTTTATTACAATCCAGGGTTGTTCCAGGCCGGCCATGTTATGTTTTTTCGCTAGACAAACCTAACCTAACCAAACGGTAACGAAACTATTTTGTTTAAACTTAAAAATCATCAATTTGTTAATATACAAATGCAGTGCGCTCGCCGACCGCTACCGCGGCCAGCTCTCGTTGTCTTTGTTCCACAAGTCTAACATAATCTAATCGATTTATTTTTCTCAATATTCCCGTCTTGGGACAGGTTAGGTTAAATCAGACTTGTGAAACAAAGAAAGAGCGAGCCGGCCGCGACAGTGATTGGCGAGCGCACTGCGTTGCCGTTAACACGTAAGTACCATTTTATATATTAGCAACTTCATGATTTTTAAGATAAAACAAAACAGTTTCGTCTCGGTTTGGTTCGGTTAGCGAAAAACGATAACGCGGCAGGTAAGCGCGGTGCATTTAATACGTAAGTACCCAATCCAAAATCAGGTAGGTACCTAACTATGGTAAAGGATTTTTCGCACACTTTTTTAGAATTTGAGCCACTTTATTTTTTGTTTATTGTTTACACTACAAACATTATCTAGGTAATTTATTATGTTGTTACAAAACTGAAGATTTGATGATATCGATACAAAAAAAAATTAAATATCGAAAAATATATCAAACTTTAAAGTTATTCATAATTCATGATATTCATTATTTATGCAAGATTTTTATATAATATGGCCATGACATATCTACTTGTTGTCGCCATATAGATGCTAGCCAAATATTTTAAAACGTTTCAAAAGAGTTTCACACAGAACAAGAATAGGTTGTAGGAAAAAAGATTGTCCAAATGATTACTTTTAGATTCATAAACGATACTTTTCTTTTTAAAATATACCTGATTAATTAAGTACAACCTGATTAATTAATTAATAATAGTAAAATATAATGATTAAAAAAAAATTGCATCCCTTGTGACACGATATACAAATCAAGCCCACATAAAAACCGAAACTAAGTTCTATTTCTAGTCCCGTATACTTAAAATACAATGAAATAAATTCCTGAAGTCAACTAATAAAGATTATGAGTCCCAACTGTGCTATAAACGTATTATTAAAAGCTTGAAATAAATCTGGAAACAAGGACAACTTAAAACAAATGTTTCCCAGTTCCAGCTGACTAGCGAACCTAAGTGACGCGATGCGGAACTCATATATTTTATCAAATGCGCTCATAAGCTACAATAGTAATGAAATTCTCCAAATTTCTAAAGACATAAAACTTCAACATACTGTGTTTCCTGATAAAGTAAGCTGCGAATACATTATACTACAGAAACTCCACAATAACTCAACTTACGAAAACAAAACGAATTTTCATGCGAGCAGAACGAAATTATTTATACCCCCCACGCTGTAGCCTAGAGGTACTCGTAAATGGGATTACTGTGTTGGAGCCGTTTTTTGATAGAAACTTTTAATTTTCTTAGTCGCGTTATAGCGGTATTATGTAATTTGAAACGACGGTTTAGTGGTACCGAAATGTTTAAATTTCTCGATTCGAATTCCAAAATAAGCCTTAGTTTTTAGCGAACGTTTATCTTGTTAGTATTAGCGTTTAATGAAACGTTAGCGATCGCCTATAAATTGTTCACAACTAAATATCAACTGCCCGGACATTCACGCGTGTTTTTTACGAGTAATAATTTTCGACTCGTTATTTAGTCCTCGTTAATCTTTTTGGCCGCTCTGACCATAACCGTAAGTTTGGGCTTGTGCATAATATTGTCAAGAGTTTAATCCAAAATAAGTATATACTAAAAAATATATTTTATTGTAATCTAAAATTGGCATTTATTAATCTATCGATTGTCTCGATGCTATACATAATTATTTATTTTATTTATATCTAAACTTGTGTTCTGGGCAGCTATATTAAGAGCGATCAAAAAATTTGGCGAGGATTGTACCCACATTTGATGATTTTTAAAACAAATATTTATATTTTTCAAGTATCTGATGTAATAGATTATTGTTATTAACCTTTTTATTATGTCAATCTCGAAACTGTTTAATAAACTTTTTCAAATGCTATCGAAATGATTAGAGAACTAATAATACTCGATCGTCTGTATCATGGCGAGTGTTCTGAAGAGTTGTTTAACCTCATCCCATCTTCTCCTTTCCACTACAGAACTACACGGGCGGGTACGCGTCTCCGCAGATTCATAGTAGCAACCATCCCTGCAAGAACGAAGAAATTCGAAAATTCTTATCTTTGTCGTACTGTGAAGATGTGGAATTGCCTCCCAGCCAGTGTGTTCCCTTCCTCTTATGACCTGGGGTCCTTCAAACGAGGCGTGAAGAGGCACATGTGCAGGTCGGCATGATAGCGACGACTGCCGTTGTTATTTAACACCGACAGTCGCCGTTACTTATGGACTGTACTGTACTTTCCATCAGGTACCGTACAGTAATTTTGCCGAACTAGTTTAAAAAAAAAACACTATTTTAAAGGAAGCGAAACGCAATGAATAAGGTAATTTCAGAATGTTGTACAAATTTTATTTTTGTCAAAATATTTTATTTAGAATTTCCAAAAATATCATTATATATTATTCTTATAGCCTTTTCATTCCGGAATAATGTATATTTCCCACAATCTAAATTTATTATTGGTAGTTTTTATTACCTATAAATTACAGAATGATGTACACTTTTTGTTTATTACATTTGATTAAAATCTGTTATAATAAAGTCTGTTCAAAATTAACCAAACTTTACTTTTTAATAATTCTCCTCTCCTTTTGTTACTACATTTAAAAGTATTATTAATATTTTTATAAGTTATCAAACTTCTCAAAATAAAAATGAAATTGAATTTAAACGTTTCACGTACACAATAACACAAAAACTAGTCATGCCAATAATGGCAATGGTTAATTATGTTAATCCGGACAAACAGACAGACTTTTTTTTATCATTTTCGTAAAACACCATTTGACCGATCTCTAAGAGTGTTGGCCATTGGCGTTGGCACTACATGTTTTGTCATGGAGAAGATTTTTATACTATACATTTCACTATAACTTATTACTAGATGACGCTAGATTGCATTTTATTGTCATTAACTTTTATATTTGAATTTAGCATGTAAGAAGTCGCGAGCGGTTATTAGTATTAATATAAAGAGCAAATTATCATAGACGAGACAGAATGGTGACAATGTATTTGAATTTACTATGAACTATGAAATCGTCGTAGCTCTGTGCAAGCGAACGACTGACAATTTTTAATAGAATAGAGAGTTTGCACTTCAATAATCGATTCATAGATGAATATTGTGATCAGAATAGTGATGTGCTTCTCAGAAATTGTAATAACTGTTTCATATCAGTCTTTAATTAGACAAGTTCTGCATTGTTTCTGAAGCTTTATTAACCGAGTTACTGTTGATGTGGATTTCAGGTATTAGGTTGGAAATTAAGTTAGTTTTCAATTAAAGTTTACACAACAAAAGTGTATATATTATAGCTATATCTTTCTAGTAAGCGAATGTATTAATTAAATTTAAAATCTTTGTATTTCTATGTATGAATACTTAAAAGTAACAGTTTATCAAAGTAAAAACTTGTTTAGATGCGTTGAACAGGTATCGAAATTGAACGATCACGTTCGTGTCGGTGACGTGCCGATTGGTGTATACTCGGCTGCGTGACAAGGAGTGACCGTTCCAAAAATTACATATTTTAATAATAAGATAGCATTATAATATTATGTATGCTTCGTGTTCTGTCTGAGTGTAGTATTTCAAGTGAATATGTTATAGCGTATTTAAATATTGTTCTTTACTTACATATACATATTGATAAATCTGTACGAACATTATTGTGCATATATTATTCTTCTGTCCTGTGATCGTAAGCACACACGTACTTTTTGAAGAGAATCTTCTTATGGGAGGGCTTTGAAATTTTGATCGGTATCCTTTCTGTGTGACGAAAAGTGGTGGATGTAAATACTGTGTCGGGTAAAGTGTTGATAACAGCGGTTTTCGTCCGATCACCGAAGTTAAGTAACGTCGGGTGCCGTCAGTACTTAGATGGGTGATCGCCTGTGCGTGACGTTGGTTTTTGTTGTATTTTTCTAATTAAAATGTTTCTCTGCAATACAAATTTCACTTCTATCGTGTGGCTTTACGAGATACACTGTTTTTTTTTAATTTATTACATTTCAAGTTATTCTAATCGAAATTTGACTATAATATGGCCTACAAAGTTTATCCTTCGTGTGTTAATATGTAGACATTATTATTTGTATTGAGTATTGTACGAATATTATAGTTGACTAATAGAGACTTGAAGTATTCAACCCATCGATAGTATAAAAATCAACTAACTGTTACATAACAAAAAAAAATGAAATCGGTTGAGAAACAGAGAAGAAGGATGTACTTAACTGTTTTGTTTCGCCTATTTACATGAACGAGTCGTCCAGTGGTCAAACTTCGACCATAGAGAAAAAAAGATCTTTTTTATACCACTAAAGCTCGTCAATAGCTACAAAACAAAAAAAGAAGGAAGACAATCGGCTTACAAACAGAGAAGGAAGATATTCTTAATCGTTTCCCCACTGCCTATTTATATATACCTAGATATACTGGTAACAAGGTTTATCTACATATATGATAAGAATGTAAATCTAACGTGTCTCTACTTTTAGATTTATGTGAAAAAAAATGTTGCAAGCGTCTTGGAATAAATAATAAAATACATTCAAATCATTTTTAGAAATGTCTGCCTGTCTGATTGTTTGGACACGCATCACTGCTAAAGTACCGCGTTCACGATAAAACCTCACCAAGAAAATGATAAAGTATATCCTCGAATAATATATAGTTTTGGTTTCATTAGAATCGGTTCACTCGATCAAAAGTTATTGTAATTTTAATGACGACGCGACTTAAGTACGAGAGAAAAGTAGATAAGTAAATGGACTTGATAAAATCACGTGACTTTATTAGTCACTGTTTTTTTAGATTAGTTTCCACGCCGACAGAGTCGCGGGCGTAGCTAGTCACATGCCCAAATAAAATCGGCTGAGTGCCTTAAGCGCTCGCCTTAGTAGTCCGGTGAAGCTGTTAATACCTTGCTAGGTCAATAGCGTAGTCAGTTCGAAAAAAAAAACATGACACATTTACGGTTTGAGGTTGTCTAAATATATTATTTTGATTTGTTACTTTAGAGTTATCATTTAACACAAAGGAAATTATTTTTGTTTGCCTTTAATATAAAGTAGGAATATAGTCATTTGTAATATCGGGGATAACGTAGAATATTTTTTTAATTTTATATGTGTTATGGTGAGAATATTACAAACATTATTTACAGAAATAAAACTCGTAACAATAATATTTGTTTTTGTTCGAAATATCTATAGTCATCGCCTATTCAATTATTACAAACGACTAGCTTCGTGATTTTCCCGCGGCTAAATAGAAAAGTTTTGATTTGTTGAAACTCGTAGCGAGAGTAACAACAACAATTTTCTAGAAGTTTTTGTTGTAGGCCCTTTTCCATTTAATCTACGAAATAACTTTGAAGCATAAATTGATTTTATAAAATGTCTTGATTAAGCTACTGCTTATTTATGCTACTGATTCAAGTCTCATTTACTTTGGACTAACGCTAACACGCAGCGGAAGCTCTCAAAAGGAAAAAAAACGATTTTAAAACATTCTACATTATTGCTCCGCTCCTGTTGATCTTAGCGTGATGATATATAGCCATATCGAAAAATGAGCTATCTAACACTGAAAGAATTTTTCAAATCGCACCAATAGTTCCTGAGATTGGCGCGTTCAACAAAACAAACAAACCCTCCACCTTTTTTTTTTCGAACTGACTACGCTATTGATCAAGCAAGGTCTTAACAGCTTCACCGGACTACGGAACCCTCCAGCTTTATAATATTAGTATAGATTTACTACTCTTCTCTTGTACTTAACTCGAGCCGTCATTCAAATTACAATAACTTTTGATAGTGTGGATCGATTTTAATGATCTAAAGACTAAGTTACTGTAGAGGATATGGTATATAATTTTTTTTTTGAGATTTTATTGTGAACCCAGTACCCAGTGATACTTATTCATACAAACAGACAGATAGACAGACAGACAGACATTTCTAAAAATGATTGAAATGTATTTATCTATTAGGTACTTATTCCTAGACACATGCAACAATTTTTTTCACGAAAATCGAAAAAGTACAGACATTAGATCTACATTCTTATTATTTGTATAGAATAGATAGAATCAATAGTATTCAGGTTATTTCAATAAAAACTGTGTAATGACATTAACAATTTTTCATAAAAAAGTTTTTTTTTCAGAACGTGAGTTTTATTGAATACACAACTAGTCAATTTATCTAGTTAATTATCTGTTGTAATATTTTCTAAATTATATATCTTTCAATAAAACCTGTGTACATGGTTCCTTTAGCGTTAGACTTTTTCCTATTCAAATAATACTTTTTTATATAAAAATTCTTTGTAACCTTAAATAAAAGGCAAACAAACATTTATATCATATGAAGTTACAAACACAGACATTTCTAATAGTAGTACTACAGGTCTTAATTTTTAAATGCCTAAACAGATTAACTTCTGCAGTAAACAAGGGTAGAAGTTTAAATTTTATAACAAGTCCCATTAAACCCACAAAAGTAGTTAAGACCCCAACATTCGTTTTAATTTATTGTTCACTAATTCGCATCTTGTTAAGTATTTTGCGTTTCTACATTGTATTTTGTTGAATACTTCGTATGTCACTTCGTAAATTGTAAAATCTAATCTTTTGAAGTTAAACTATTTATTCTAACAAACAAAAGTAGGTACTTGGACAATTTATTTTAAGATATTTTCTTTAGTTTATATTATCATTATTACCATCATCAGTCTGTATGAGCCTCACTGAAGGGCCATAGGTCTCTTTCCGAAAGAAGGTATGGGCATAATCACCACACCAACCTATGACGTATAGGTGATTTCAAACTCCGGGAGATTCATAGTTCTATATATTTTCCATATGCGGTGATACTATAAGAACATTTTTCAGGTTCAAATTATCTCACGATGATTTCCTTCACCGCCAGCCGATACTGTAGTGGTATGTATGGATCAATGGAAATTAGTAACTGTACACGAATTCCGAAAACTTCGTTGCTACCACCGATTCCGATACACCGATTTCCACCGAATAAGGCGCTCGATTACTACGAAGTTTTAATTTTAGTTTATACTAGCTGACCCGTGCAACTTCGTCTGCACCAAATCGGTTATCACCGGTGTCAATTGTATTTTTTAAACGCGAAAAATTTTAATATAGGTACCTAAAACCTTATTGCAGCCACACCTACGGTTTCCAATTGTGAATCTAAACTATCAAAGGACTCACTCAAACATATACCCAGATGGTATGTGAGAAATCTTTTAAAATAAGCCTACAACCCGTTCGTAGCATCATCTACTGAGTTCAATAAAAAATAAAAACTAACCTACATATATTGGCGATAATGTGAAAAAAAGCTTTAGATATCTATGGACCCCCAGTTTCTAAAGAAGTTCCTTTCCCTTTTTTGTAGACGTTCACTATACAGTCTGTAGAGTTTACATTATAAAATATCAAGTTGATGAGTTAAATTGTAAATTAAACGATAAAATATATTCATAAAATAAATAATGATAAATGAAACACTGAATGATATCATAGCTATTTTTAACTTGTATTAAAACTTTTTCACACTCCATTGTATTGAAGACAAATATATATATATTAAAAAGATATGAGCACGACGCGTCAAATGTCACTTGCCTGTAACTATTTGTCTAAGAGCTAGTAACGGTTTCGACAAATTTTCTATAAGACAATTTTTTATATATCTTTATGTTCTTCCGAACAGCGTGCGGGCTACCTGGCTGCCGGTAAACGTTGCGTTTATTACTGCATATCGCACCTTTACTGGTAAACATATTGATTTTTATATAATTTTTGAATGTTTTGTTTTTTACTAACTTTGAAACCCTACTAAAACATGAAATTATTATTGCCAGACATTTTTGTTATAAACAATAATTTGCCCGATGCTATTTTTTTGTAAATAAAATATGTATGTTCTAACCATGTTAAGATAACTGTAATTTTAATATTTTTTTTTTGAATGAAGGCTTAGTCACCTGCGGGCTATATCGCCTAAATGACATACAAGTATATAACAATAAGAGTGACAATAAACTTAACAATAGCTTATATTAATTTTGTACAATTCTTTAGCATCTTTCGAAATGGGGTCATAACGAATTGTACAAACCAGTGTGGAACGAACCAGAAGCATTAAGCCAAGATTTAATATCTTCGCTTCGAACACATTCTGCCAGAATTTTACGCATCAGGTAGGCGAACTTTTTACATGGGATGTGTCCTGAGCATAATCTCATTCCTGTGATTGCTTCCCAACGGCAAATCGTACTGTCATCAATCCATGGTGACCGTAAGGGATGTGGCTGAATCGTTCTGTACCATATTCCTTTTGTTTTAGAACGCTCATCAAAGTATACCTTCCAATGCGAGTAACAGCTATTTTTAAATACTGAGCATACATCCAAGTAAGTTGGTAAAATATTAATAGGAGCACCTTCGGAGGATCCTTCTCCTAAAAGATCAGCTCTTTTATTCCCACTTATACCTATATGAGAAGGGATCCATTGTAAAACAATTACTTTGTTCTTTGCTTTGAAATCTAGTAATTGCTTCAAAATAGTGTAGGCTATCGGTATTTCTTGAAAAGTCGAGGTACATCGAGCTACGTGTTGAAGAGCACTTTTTGAATCGGATAAAATAACATTCTTAATGGGCTCAGTTGATTGCGCAGATGAGAAGGCCTCTGCAATTGTTATGAGTTCAGTGTGCATAATTGAAATATTTTCATCAATTTGAAATTTCATAAAAGTTTTGGAATTTGACTCAAAAAATGCGGTTCCTAAATAATTACCAGCTTTAGATCCGTCAGTGTATATTTTAACAAAATTTTGATAATATTTATTTATATATTGAAGACAAATATCTTTTATTTTAAGAACATCATATTGACGCTTTGGCTTCCAAATACCATCTACATTTATTTTAACTATGTTGTGCAAATCAATGTTATCGACCCAGGTGTGTAAAGTGAACATTTCATGTTTTATACTTATTTGAATTGGAGTATTTTTATATTGAGAAAAAATAGAAACTAATAATGGTCTATTTCTTTTACGCTAATAGAGTGATTGGAAAGGGGTGGACAGTTCTTCTGATACATTGGTTAGTTCGTTTTTTTCGAATGACTTAAATTTAAATAGAATTTTGCCAGCTAAATATTGTCTCCTAAGATGTAACGGACATATGCTCAATTCGCTTTCCATAACATAGATTGGAGTACTTTTAATGAAACCCCCGATAATTCTCATGGCCTGGTTTTGGACTTTTTCAAGTTTATAGAGGTTAACCTGAGCACTACTATCATAAAGAAAGCTCGCATAGTCAATTCGACTGCGTGTATTGAAGTATAAACGAACTAAATGTTATGGATGAACACCCCAATTAAAACCGGCTAATGCTTTGAAAACGTTTAGAAACTTAGAGCTAGATTCTGCCACTGCATTGATATGTTTACCCCATTTTATGTATGATAAAGATAGCGATAATTGTGAAAGCGCCTGTTATAGACGCATGTATTCAAGATAACGTCAGTCTCAAGTCGTATGTCTACGTTTATCGTTGTTTTTCAGTGTTCACGGTGAAATCTCAATATCATAATGATTAATAAAATGAAATATGTTGTTTGCAATGGAAAAAATAAAATGGTTTGAAATGAATTATTTTATTTATGAAGAATATCATCGGGCACATTATTTTCAATAACAAAATTGTCTGGTAACTCATGTTTTTAATAGCGTTAAAATGTAACCGAATTTTTTTTTTCCTAAAGTTTATTATAATCAAAATTTTGACCTGTAAAGGTGTGATGGGCGTTAAAAAACACAATCCTGAATCCTGAATCGTGTTTGGAAGGGCAGTAATATATCTTCATATTAATGAACCAGCTTTTCTAAAATTCTCGTTCTTCCAACGTTGCTGGCTCTTATACTAAGGTGTCGCAAAAAAGTCTAGTTACGTTAACTACAAATTTTGTTTTTCGTTTTCCTGGAGAGCCCCTTGCGTTTTATGGGACTAAAAGTATCCTAAATGTAATAATTGGAATATAAGTTATTACTGTGTCAAGTTTTGTTAAAATCGGTTCAGTACTTTCAGCGTGATGCGTGTTCACAGGGACAGAAAGACAGACAGACAGACAAAAATTGTAAAAAGATTATTTTTGGCTTCTATATCGATAACAAAGTCTACCCCGATCAAGATTTTCAAAAAAATATTTAATGTACAGATTTGCTACAGTTTTATTATAGTATAGATTATGTTTTTCTTTATTAGGACTCAGCTTGATTTATTGTGAGACGAATATATTCTATAATCTACAATAGGGTTTTTTGAGACGGCTAAACCTTGTCGAAAGCGCGATATCCATTGTTCCAGTCACTACAATAAAAAAAATTATGTTATTTATGTAGCCCGATTAGACTTAGAATATCAAACCACTCCACAATTATAATAGGTATTAAATTTGATAATGAAGATTTCGTACGTAATTATATATCCAGATTTGATTAACTTCATTAAATTATACCGGACGCTGTCAGAGAGCATATTAAGATGTACACGTAGTTAGAAGACACAGTGACATGTTTATCCAGCGGGGACTCGGTCAACAACGGCAACGAAGGTTCATAATTGAATTTTCGATGGTAAGCGATAAATGCGAGCCTGAGATAGTCGACGTCATGAAGCAAAAAGCAGAATATCCTCGTCAGACCTTCATCCCTAATTAGGAATAATTTGACCGCGCTTTCCTTATAATTAACGTTACAAAATTGCTTTAATTTATAATTGTTTTCGTCACTCTCCTCTCCAGATTTAAAGGTACATTTTAGATTTCTATGAGAGCAAAATGTTAATATTTCGTTTATTTAAATAAGTCCGTCATTTTTTTTTCTTCATTTTCTTGGTTCCGCATAGAGATAATTTGAAATTAGCAATATACAGGGAGAGAGAGAGCAATTTGATACGATTCACCTCTCTTTACCTTGACGTGTAGCATGAGCATTATGTAAAAGCCACCAAGATTTGTCAGTCATAATTTAGATACAAGTCAGAGAGTCTTGGTAATTTCCAAGTCTGTTAAATGTCTCAGGATTAACAATCTGTTTGGCAAAATTATCGAACGATTTGATAGCAGACTCTTTATCCATCTAGCCCAAACGATCGGATGTACATATGCGAAGATTGTCACAAAGTATTATATGCCCGAGTCTCTTCGTACTTAAACCTGGAGCATTCTTGAAGCAAATGTTCAAAGTCCATCATTAAGTTACATCCGTAAAAATGTAATATATATAAGTTTAGTGGAGAAGTTTTTGCCAAGATGTCTTGCAAGATGGCAAGAAGTCTGTCATGTAGCAGATTTTTTATTTTATTCATAATCTTGTGTTATTTAACTCTATACTTTGTAATATTGGTGGTATTTTACGTAATCGAGTTCGATTATTATGCACAGGTGAAGTGGACGGGAAACAATGTCACGGACCATGAATTCTGAAATTCACAAATACTCCCTGGAAAGTTCTAGCAAGGGAGCAATATCAACATGTTAGAATATTGAAATTATCAAAAGAACTTGACAATGACTTTAGTAATTTAGAAGATTGGTTGCCAAAAATTAAACTAAAAGTAAAGCTTTAGTGACGTATTAATACTATATTTAGAAACTCTTGACAAATATCTGATAGATATTTTTGTACTACTAGCTGTTAGGTGCCTACTACTAATAAATAAAACATTACTAACAATTGATAAAGATTATCGTATGACCCATCCCAAAATATAATCAACTTGTGTGTTTATTCGTCCAGTCTTATTTTTTAGTTAAAATCTTCTTATGGAAGAACTTTGAAATTTTGATCCGAAATCTTTTTGTGTGACGAAATATAGTGGAGGTAAACACTGTGTCGGGTAGAATGCTAAAAATAACAGTTCTCGTCCGATCACCGAAGTTAAGTAACGTCGGGCGTGATTAACACTTGGGTGGGTGACCGCCTGGGTTCACCGAACTTTTGAAATGAAATTGAAGTGAAACTTCTTATGAGGGCTTTGTAATTCTGATCCGCAACCTTTTTGTGTGACCAAAAGTGGTGGGGGTAAACACTATGTCGGGTAGAGTGGTAGCAGTGTCTAGCTTGCTTTCGTGTATTGAAAAATAATGAGACAAAAGCGCTTCTCGCTTTCTTTCTTTCTCGTTATCCGTGGTTGGGTGTACTGCATTCAGATGGCGCGGCGTGTCGATAACTGAACACAGTCTATGCTATTCAAAAATGATTGACTAATTATTAAAATGTTTCACTTCTATCGTGTGTCTTTATGAGAGACTTTGTTTATTTTTTAACTTAAACTAAGTTACATTAAATTTTATTTCATAGTTCGTAAAATTGAATTCTCAAATTCCAATAAATAAATATCTGTTTACATCCAAACGGAAACTTGTCGCAATGTTTATTCAATTTAGACGAGTATACTTATAGGGGGCAGACCTTGCGTTGAACCGTCAATATGACGGTCGGTCCCGAGGGGCGTCGAACCTTTTCTTTTTAAGCTCATACCTTTCATCAAAAACAATATAACAAAGTGCAAGATCTTGTATACAGGTGTATCGTTTTATAAATTCTTATCTTTCTCTATACCTTTTTTGAATTAATGTGTTGTTGCCATTATTGACATTAAACAATTACAAATTATACGACAAATAACCATTAATTTTATAAACAATTCTTGAGGAGTGATATAGGAACCCATTATATTTCGCTATATTCTTATTACTCTCATCGTTGGTAAAACTGTATACAACTATTGTTTAGACTTCTAATTACTGACCATACTCCAGATTAGCAATTTCTAAATTTGACTGGGTTAAATGTTTCGTGCAAAAGTGAGCAGGCAGTGTTCCGAAAACTAGTTCCATTTCTTATTGTAAAGTTATGCTGTTATACATATTGTTTTGGAATTCCGCAATAATTTTAATAAAGGTGTTTTACTCATATTTCAATCTAGTTAATACCCCCGACCTCTTCTGCATTGTCCTGCGCATGCACATTATATCGTTTGCCCCATTTCTTGACGGCAAAATAATACGCATCGCTGAATGCATAATGCTTACAAAGATCGTAGTTTCTTAATACTTTCATTTTATAGATTACACGAAGATATCGAGATATTATTTTGGATAGGGATCAAGTGTTTAAGAAGTAAAAAATCTATTCAGTAGTTTTTGAGTGTTGTACACACAGTGGCTGATCTGATTTTATTTACATAGATTTATCTTAATATATATATTTCTTGTGTGCGTGTGTATGTGACTGAACTCCTCCTAAACGACTGGACCGATTTTGATGAAATTTTGTGTGCGTGTTCGAGTGGATCCGAGAATGGTTTAGATTCACAATTGGACCCGGTAGGTGGCGCTGCGGTCGACTTTTAGGATTTTTTTGTTTTCAAGGCAGGACAACGTCCGCCCGGCCCGCTAGTATTCTTTAAATTTTTATTATTTGAGTAATATTTCTTTAAAGTAAATGGTATTAGATGAGTGTTTCGTAGCTTTAAAAGTTCAAAAAGTGCTAGTTTAGATAATTCGGAATTGTTTTAGACAGCTTGTAAGTTAGAATTAATGTTTTTCTCACAAGAACTGTAAAGGGTTCAAACCTATTTTAACGCTTAGTAGTTAGTAATGATGTCAGTTTTAGGTAAAGAGAACAACTGCCTAAATTAAATTATGAATGTAAATAACAAATGACGTAAACGTACGCAAGCATGTACTTTACTTTGCAAAGTCCAATAAGATATATATATAATGTACTTATTTATTTTGTTTCAAATATTTAGTGTAAACTTAGTGTAACTTGCATCGTTTCTTAAATTCAATGACCCACTAAAATTGCTCTGCTGTAATTTACCTACTCTTTTTTTTTGTTACAAAAATTCTAGAAAAATATTTAGTATAAAATGCGCAGGTAATAAGTCGACAGACATGCCTGGAGGCGAACCGGCGGAAATTAGAAGCATCTGCAATATCCTGGGTCGTTCAACTATAAAAATAGAAATTGTTAACTCCGCCCGTTCGCTTGCAAATAAGTCTCGACAGAGTACAGGAAATGTTTTTCAATTTATATTGCTTATTACGACTGAAGAGTTTTCCATTAGAGCTAAATACGAGAATTCAAAGGGCGATTTATCTATTATTATTTTTTACCGAGATATTTTCATATCAAACAATTGTAATGCGTTCTGACTATTTAAAATTGTAAGGGTTTCGTTAATATTTTTTACATTACTCTCAATCTGTTTAAAAATATTTTGAGAGTTGCCGAGCCTCTGCAATGTTCGGTGCAGGGGTATTATTACTACACTTACATTTGCTGCAAAGCGGTGATGCTTGCGTAATGACGTTCCGGTTAAAATGGGTAGTAATATACATTAGTACATAAGGCATTGCTCTTCATTTCTCCAGACTAGCGACCTAGCATGGCTGGTTTCTTTGAGGATGGTTACATTTAGTTATTGACTGCAGTAACCATTTACCGTGAACTGTGATCGCACATCGTTTTATTGTAGTTTGTGTTTAACAATTTTGGTAAGTTTTAGCGCTAAAGGTCACTGCAAGCTCTGAACGCTTGCGTCACCAAAAGGGTTATATGCGGTATACAATCCCTCTGGAAATCTATTCCTATTAACTTTATCATAAGTGTTAACAATAATAAAACGACACGCCCTACCTATTTTGTTCTGTGAACTAAATAAAATAGTACTTGAATCTGGCTCGTAGCCCGCTGCGCAATATGAATAATTCGGAATGACCGACGACAATAATATCCACGGATCGAATATTTACGAGGCACCTAACGCGACAACTCTCCGAAACACTTCCACCAATAAATCTCGGGAAAGTGAATTATATTGTTTGTCTACGAAAGTTATCCGTGGACTGTCACAGCCGGCACCAAATCTCTGGTTAATTTACACGTTCAAATATTGATCAGAGGGGGAGAGAGTCCAGGACTAAATCCGGCTTTTGTTTATTTATTTATAACAACATAAAACTTGTGCTAACCGATTTCGATTATAATGGAACTTTTTTTATGCTAGTTGAACTTGAGTTTTTTTTTTGTATCTATTTATAAGCCATTTGCATTACATCAGAATACAACACTGAATATTTATAAAATACAACCTAGCAGTGAGATCAAGCCAAAATTTTTAAATTAAAAAAACGTGTGCAATCAGCATCATGATGATGGGTTAATTATATAAAAATAAAAACATCTACGTATATACATAAAACTAGCTTTTGCCGGCGGATTTGCGCATATTTGCCTAGCCTTCGGGGAGAGTACTTTTCTCTAAATAAAAGATACCATATAACCTTTTCTCTACACTTAAGAACGTGTATGCAAAATGTCATAGTAACTAAACAACAAACTCCAATTATAATAACTGTTAAAATTAGTACCTGTCATTTTTCGGGGTTTACTTCGAAATGGCTGAATCTAATTTAACTATTACGATTGAATTACTTTATTAAATAGATCTTTTGAGAATATTATCCAGGCTATACATAATTATCCTTTTCCGTAAAAGTTAATGAGCAATATTACAATCGAATAAATATACCTAAAAATCAGTAATAGGGTAAATACAATTGTGGAAATAATGCAGTTACGTGTTTTATCTGAATTAGCTTTTTCACTTTCTTGTACGATATTTCAAAGGTTACGTTCATACAAGTTTTGTTCTGATAATTATACAAACAACTAAAAAATAATTAGTCAAATAATCACTCTGCAGTCGGGACACGTAGACTCGGCAAATGATTTTCATTTATACTAGCGCCGTCCCGCCCTTATAATAGAAAAAAACCTTGACAAATGATATATCTAAGCCTTCCTCGTGAATCATTTTATCTACTGGTGAAACTCCACATGAAAATCCATTCAATAGTTTTTGAGTTTATTGCGAACAGACATACAGACACACAGACGTGGCAGAGGACTTTGTTTTATAACATGTAGTGATTGATATATGTCTATGTCAAACACTAGACAAGACAGAGTGCGTGGATATTTGTTTTCTAGTTCCGGCCGTAAAATAACCTCGGTTGCAGTTCTCTTGGTACTCATTCTCACGTTATGTTCAAAGTTAGATGGTTCAAAATACATCACGTAATCCTTCAACGTTGGCCACATAAAACACACTCGTAAAATATATGTAATTATTTCACAACATTGTATTTAACATTCCAAGTTAATTTAATGCTTACTTACGGAGTTTCTGTTACAATTGTTGTTCTCTTTATAAACAAGGTCGATTATAAGCCTTTTTTAATTTTAATCCTTTTTAACATTATTAATGAGAATGGGAGTTTGTTTGTTCCTCACACTTTACTGTACATCAATCATGAATTTTGTATATACTCTGTCGATGGTATAGAAAAAGATATAGCGCACCTTCCATTCAAGAAAATATGGTCTCCCGAAGGATATGTCAAATTTGCATTAGCGCGAGCGAAGTCGAGAGCGGTAGCTAGTTTTCTATATGATTATGCAATGTATGCAAACGGTATGACAGAAATACCTCTGTTGCACATGTATCATATCATCCACATTATTATTTTAAACGCGCAAAATAACTATATTTGTCTGTTTTTTTTACTTTAAGGTACCTTCTTAACTTTTGCATCGATTCCAATGAAGTTTGGAACTGACGTAGCTTGAGACCCGGTGAAGAACATAGATTTTTTTTATATTCGGAATATACAAAAAAAACACGTAGACGATGTTGCGGCGAAAAGCTAATAGCTATTTTATAACATACTAGCTGACCCGTGCAACTTTGTCTGCACCAAGTAGGTTACTACCGGTATCAATTCGTGGAGACCTGTAAATGGTTTTCTGTTGCTTATTTTCCATAGCAATTCTTGTAAGTAGTGCTGTTGGTCTTTCTATAAACTTAATAAATAAATCATGACATAGTATAAAACAAAGACCCCTACCGCGTCTGTCTGTCTGTCTGTTCGCGATAAACTCAAAAACTACCGAACGGATTTTCATGCGGTTTTCACCGGTGGATACAGGGCGGGACAACGTCTGCCGGGCCCGCTAGTATTTTATAAACCACTACATGATAGTACTCAGAACGAATGTTTGACTACAAACTAATGTGCTCTTGACTTTATGTGTTTGGCATTCAGTATGAATAAAATGTTTACGCGTTTAATTTTATTAAATTAAATGTATTTATAACACGTATCTACATAAATAAAATATTAGTATCCAGCAAAAACTACCTATTGTGCAGATTTCATTCATTTTTTTTTTAAATTTCACTTCTTAAACCCTTAGCGGTTACCTAAAAAGTTTCACGACACCTTGATTTAAAATAAAGTTTTTAAAATTCAAAGAAACAACGATCTTTATACGATCTTTGCATTCATTGATGTTGTGAAGTGGGTAAAGCGGTGTGGTGCGCATGTATAGGTGAGGGAAAGTAAACGGATAACATTGCTTACAAAGAAATGTAGTGAGCACAGTATATTTTTCCTGTGGATGTTTTTAGTTTCTTTTTTTCATACAAGGCAAGGTTTTACTAACAAGGCAGACGAAGTTGCGGCTATTAATTAGTTATATATACATTTTATTATCCTGCATTCTTCTCCATATGCACTCTATGTTAAATCTCGCATTCTTTCATGCTCGCAATGTGCTTAAAAAGGGGTAGATAGTTTTTTCTTTATGTATAAAATAGTTACATTAAATTACATTTTAATGTGAATTAAAAGAATCTATCCGAATTTGGTATTATAATATTATAGTTTTCCACTTTATAACCCGGTGTAATGGTACGTCTTGATCTTGAATTAATAGCCCCGTTATAACTAGCTTCAACAGTGCTTATATATGAGCGTCGTAAAATACGCTATTATGGTATAATAGCATCCATATTCTTAAGAGTTCTTAAAACACTGGAAGCAGTATCTTTTAAGAGAACTTCACAGTCGAAATTAATTCAACTTTGTTAAAATCATCAGAAACGAATTGCATATCTATAGTCCTCGTCAGTGTTTTTCTTGCTCTGAATATAACCGTAATATACAAAACAATGTTAAAATAGTGAAGTTTATTTATTCTTAAGTTGCTTCAATGTTGTACACACAATAAAATACGTATTTATACCTAAATTTGCTAGCTATATTTAGAGCGGTCAAAAAGTTTGGCGAAGACTGGAATATCAATATAAATTCGTTTATTTTAATAACGGGGCAATATTTTTGTACTAGTTGTACTTAAAAAGTAATCGTCTATTTGTAAAGAGGTTGTGTAATAAAATTGATAACACTAAAACATATAAAAGAGTCCTTGCTGCCAATATTAGTTGACACCACCGACGCGACGCCAGTAACCCATCCTCCACCCGTCTTTATGGACGCACGTTGTTGAACCCTCGCAATTTATTACACCTTCATTCAACACGATTATTGGCTCTCAATTCTGTAGAAATATTATGGGTCATTGGAAGAATTTCGAGAAACTTCGATTATGTGTAAATTAGCAAATTAATCTTATTAAAAGTTACAATGACGATGTATTATTGTTTAATATAATTAAAGGTTAATTTATATATTAAATTTAGATATATGTAATTATAAATGAGTAATATTATAAAAAGAGAAGTAAGTTTCTTTGTTTGTATGTTCATTTCGCTTACACGTTTTCAGGGTTATAAAACAAAACTTAGAATGATCCAGAAAAAAGTACGGACGTACGTACAAAAAAAGTACGTTTCAAAGAATTCGTACATTAACACTATGCAGATTAGAAGTAAGGAGAACTATTGCAAATGAAGGACATGTTGAAAAAGTGTCCAGCTCTAAGCACTAAATAATAGTTCCATGACCCACCAAAATGTCGCTAGCGTGGGCAAAGGTCAGGACCGAAATAATTTTATAAACATAACCTACAATTATTGCTGTGAGAAAACGTCATAGAAATTTGTGTCATACATTTAGTGATTACTTTTATAAAACTTGTATAAACAATTGAACAATTATGAATCCTATTGCTACTGTAGTGTCACCCTAATATAACGCTTTTGATATAATTTGATATAATATAATTTGATAGACAATTTTTCATACATCTCTTCTACACTCCGCAACAGCGAGTGAAAGCTAATAAGAAAATAAACGAACGCCATAATAGAAGTATTACTTTGTCTATTTTCTTTAGTAGGGAACAAAACCTCGCCTTCACTAAATTACGTTACGTACGCGTTGGTACACGAACACGCCCAGTGCAGGTTCGATCAAGGAACTGTCAAAGCATGTAACAACATCACCGAATGCGGCTCATAATTAATTTTCCCCGGAGCGGGGCTCCTGAGTGGCTTCGATTCAATTACACAACGCTTAATTCGTGTTAGAAGAACAAAAGAAGTTTTATAGTCAAACGCAACGTTGTTTATTGTCTCCCGGCAAAATAATTATTCCGTAACCGTTTCGATTAAACGAATCTTTATCTTAATTAAGAAACCCGAACGAAAATTTCTTCATTAACATCGGTAATTCTATAGGCAATTGTCTATCAGCATTGTGCTTTACATTTTATGTAACATATTCAGATACTAGCAAAGTGAAACGAAACAAACTACTTATAATCTTTTTCTTACAATAGCGCTTTATATCAAAGAGTTTTTTAAATTATTTTTCATTACAGTGGTTTCATTGGGAATAGCACGTTGCGATTACAGATACCATTTGGAAATCGAATATGACGAATGTACAATTTTTTTGTGTAAAACAACATCGCTTATGTTATATACAATACAGTCTAAAACTTATTGCGATTGTCGCGTCATTGCGATTTGGTACAGTTCGGCTTTTATGAAATTGTATATGTGTCTTTGACAGACAAAATAAGGAATATTATAGTATGCGTTTACAACTGTGTTCCTGTCATCATTATTACCCTTCAAGAGATCCAATGCAGGGCTATAGGTCTCTGCCTGAAGAGAGCTATGAGTATAATCAATACGCCAACCCACGACGTATTGGCGCATAATGTTTTCCTTCCCCGTCAGCCGATAATGTTACCAATTTAAAATAATAAATGTACGCAAACAAAGAAAAATTTTTGGTATATGCCGGGGTTCGAACCTGTGGAAATCTGATTGATATCTCATCGGTCAAACCACTTGACCACTACGAGTCTACGACATTTCCTTTTGTGCTCATATAGTATTTATTAGTTTGCCTTGAATTTCATTCTACTAATTGTTTCAAAATAATTAAAAATAAACTGTAGGTGGTAGAGTTACGCTGAAGCTATTACTGGTTTCAGCATGAATGGGTCGGCTCGCCCGAGATACTACCACCCTCTCATAGAAAACCAACGTAAAGTACCAGTGCTTGCATTGTTACGTTTCGTTCGGTCAGTGAAAGCGCCGGAGGTCCACTTCCCTTTCCCCCTCCCCGTCCCCTCTCCCCGTCCCCTCTCCCCCCTCCCCGAAACACAGGCTGGCAACGCACTTGCGACTCTCCTGATATTACAAGTGTCTATGGACGGTGGTGATCACTTAACATCAGGTGACCCACTTGTTCGCCTGCCTCCTATGATATATAAAAATAGAAAACCTACTACGTCTTTCAGTTACAAAGTAAGTGATTAGTGATTACTGCGAAAATAAATTAATCTTATCAAATAAACTTCATCTTATATTTTTTAAGTAGATATATCAAGAAAATATACTAAAATTAAGCTTACCACAGAAAAAACAATTTTTAAATGGGAATAGATATAAGAACAATGTTTGTTTAGTAAAAGGCTTAAGGATAATAATGCAGAAAAAATATTATTCTTGAAGGAGAACCGATATTTCACAGTGTTTGCTTTGCAAAAACAAAGTTTGTTTTGTTTTCCATGAAGCTCATCGTATTCATGACATGTAAAAATTTTAACCAAATCTTCTTCGTATTACCTAGTGTTTATATTGTGCACAATTGGTGGTGTTTTATGTAATATAGTTTATTTATTGTGCATAAGTGAAGTGAATCGAAAATAATATCACGGACCATGAATTCTGAGATGCCACAAAAATTCCCTGGAAAGTTGTAACAAGGGAGCCACCATCTTGTTGGAACATTAACATTGACATTGAAATGATCGCACGACACTAACTTATAAGAATATTAACTGCTCGACAATGGCAGTAATAATCTAAAATATTGGTTGCCAAAAACAAAGTTAAAAAAAATAAAATCAAAACGGATATGACATCTTTCTTTGTTAAAATATATGCATAAAGATGTATTGACACACAGATGCTTTATTTGCAACATCATATAAAATTAATTTAAAAGTCAATAATTATTGAAAGTATATAAATACAAATTTAATTAGCATTAGCATTTGGTGATGCCGCGGCGATGACGACGTCACCGTGGGGTGCGCGGTGCGTGCGGGGATTTCTATGCTAAATTAAGTGGACTGTATATGCGGGGTTGCTAATTTGATATTCAACTATTGCGATCAGTTACGACTAGGGAGACAAGGGTAGGAAGGAAACTTGGCACATACCTCGCGGCGATGCAGTCTCCACGTGGCTAGCCGGCTAGGTGATTCTCGTTTCTTTCCACTGGGTTTCCTCCCTCACAACACTTATTGTTTATAATATATGTAGGCACGTATGTAGCGATGCGTTTATTTCTCAACAATGGCCGCCGCGCGTCCGTCGCGCGCGGCGCGGCCCACCACACTGGCGGCCGCAATCGAACTGACTGCGCGGGCGTTGCGCTACCGAAAGCATGTGCCATAGTTAAAGGGAAGCGGGGGCTGGAAAATTAATTGGTCGAGCTTCAAAGTGGCGTGACCTGATCACAATGCGAGAATTTCAAATATATATAAAGCGGCGCAACCAGCTTTTAATTTTCATTAACTGGAAACGTGGGCATAAAATGCTTTTATTATTAATGTTTGATTGATCTTGAGTAACTGATCAATCAATTTACAAAAAGGACGTCATCTATGATTGACAAAATGCTTTTATGACTGCCCCTTAACGTCACCCTAACATATATATTTTTTATATAAATAGATTCAATACATTTGCATTTCCCATTGTTTACATGTAACTAGAATATACAGCTAAATAATATAAAATAGTAATTAATAGAACACATTACATTTGCATTTCATTAAACTGTTTACATGTAATTAGAATATACAGCTAAATAATATAAAATAGTAATTAATAGAACACATTACATTTGCATTTAATTAAACTGTTTATATGTAATTAGAATATACAGCTAAATAATATAAAATAGTAATTAATAGAACATATTACATTTGCATTTCATTAAACTGTTTACATGTAATTAGAATATACAGCTAAATAATATAAAATAGTAATTAATAGAACTCATAACATTTGCATTTCATTAAACTGTTTACATGTAATTAGAATATACAACTAAATAATATAAAATAGTAATTAATAGAACACATTACATTTGCATTTCATTAAACTGTTTACATGTAATTAGAATATACAGCTAAATAATATAAAATAGTAATTAATAGAACATATTACATTTGCATTTCATTAAACTGTTTACATGTAATTAGAATATACAGCTAAATAATATAAAATAGTAATTAATAGAACACATTACATTTGCATTTCATTAAACTGTTTAAACTGTAATTAGAATATACAGCTAAATAATAAAAAAAAAAACTTTTAATGTAATTAGAATATACAGCTAAATAATATAAAATAGTAATTAATAGAACACATTACATTTGCATTTCATTAAACTGTTTACATGTAATTAGAATATACAGCTAAATAATATAAAATAGTAATTAATAGAACACATTACATTTGCATTTCATTAAACTGTTTACATGTAATTAGAATATACAGCTAAATAATATAAAATAGCAATTAACAGAACGCATTAAAACATTTTTCAATTTAATTATATCAGTAACAAAAAGAATCTACAGTTTTAGTATGACCCACAATTTGTATAGGCAGGCAGTAATGTTCTTATAATATAACTAGTTGTCCCTCGCGGCTCCGCATGCGTTTGTTTTAAATGTATTAAAGAAATGTAAAATTTTAAGTAGGTGTGTACATTACAGGAATGCTTTTTCAAAAACATTTGTAACTACTACACGCATGTCATCTACTGTAACATGCAACGTGTACATAAGATATGTGAATACGAATAGTATATCGAGTGGGATGGGATTAATCACCAGCAACATACCTGGAACTTTAACCTACTATATACCACTCTCAGTGCTCACTAACACTATATAAGAAAGTAATGAAAATTTCTATACATTATCGCACAATATGTGTTAAATTGTTTATTATATAGATATAACATGCCCATATTGTCGATATAATTGTGTTATTCTTATACGTTGCTATCATCATTGAATTATGTAGATGCAAACGCGGTAAATAAAACAAAATGGCCGCCAAATGAACCAAAATGATAATATAATTCAAATTACATACATTTATTCTTGGAGTCCAGTACAGCGCACGTCTCACGCGCTTGTTTACAGTAAACAAATTATTTTTGACTAATTTCACACGAACAAATGCACAGGTAACATGCATCACTACATAGTGTAAAACAAAGCGATAAAGTCAAAAACTACACAATCATGCCGTTTTCACCAGTAGGTAGAACGGTTCATGGGGAAGGTTTAGGTATAATTTGTCAAGGGTTTATTTTTATTATCAGGACGGGACAACGTCTGCCGAGCCCGCTAGCTTAAAATAAAATAACTCATTTGCTAATTATCCGCCAGTGAAAGTCCCGTGAAAATCAGTTCAAGTATTTCGGATATTCTACTGTGGCCGAAGGCGAATAAAAAGCTAAATTACTTTTTATCAGGTCTCCAATCTACCAGTGAACATCCCGTGAAAATCGGTCCAACCATTTTAGAAATAGCAATGTGGACGAAGCCGCAGACAAATAAAATAGAATATGTCAACCGCTATAATTTCGGCTATCTGCCAGTAAAAATCCAATTAAAATAAGTTCAGCCGTTTTGGAGTTTACCCGGAACAAACAAATAAAACATAATAATATAAAAATATCGACCGAATATCAAAACATTATTTTTGTTATTTGTAGCTACATCCATTCACCAAAAAGTTATTATTTATTTTTACATACACACACTTACTTTTTATAATACGTAATAGATCGCAAATAAAAAATTGGAAACAAAACTAACGTAGAATAAACTTTTTGAATAGGAACACAAAATAATCTTTGAAAATGTTTGCGATAGAAACTTACCACGTTACCATGGCAACGTATATAATACGAACGCTAACACGAAACGAAAGCAATCAAAACGAAAAAAAATGACCGATTTTGAAACATTCTTCATTGGTGCTTCACTCCTATTGGCCTTAGCGTGTCATCACGATATATCCTAAAGCCTTCCTCGGTAAATGAGCTATCTAAAACCGAAAGATTGGGCTACTAGTTCCTGAGATTAGCGTGTTCAAACAAACAAACAAACAAACTCTTCAGCTTTATATATTAGTATAGATTTTAATCTTTGATCTTTGTTCCGTTTGTCATTTTTTGACGTTAAATTTTACGCTGTAATATTTAGTTTTAGAAAATATTGACTTCTAGATGTTTTGCTTGTATAGTTTATACAATATCTCATAACTCACGAGGGTATTTTTACAGATTTGGGACATTCAGTGAATTGGTCAGTACATAACGCACTCCCACTACGGCTGACACGATACTGAGGTCACTATTGGCTATCTAGCCACAGTTTGACATGTCGCGCTCCAAGCACGTATAACGTATCTACGTCTTTTTACTTATAATATCATTGATAATAGTGCGTAATAATTAATTTTAAAATGACATACCAGGTACAAATCGAAATATTGGACTACGAATAAATTCAATGACGTATAAGCAGTTCTATAATGAAAGCTGTAAGATAGAACTGAGTTCTTACATCTATACATATAATAAAAATGAAGTGTCTGTATGTAATATCAAAATATTTTTTTTACTGATTGATTACGAAAGCATACACGCTACTGATAACAAAAATGCAATTTTTAAATTTTTGTCGGTCCGTCTGTTTGTCTGTTTGTTCCGGGTACTCTCCGAAACGGCTAGACTGATTTTGACGAAAATTTCACTGGCAGATACCTGAAATTACAGTGAGTTACTTAGGCTACTTTAAATTAGACTAACTATTAACCGCGGCTTCGTTTGCAATGCTATCTCCAAAACGGTTAGACCGATTTTCACGGAACCTTCACCAGCAGATAGCGGACATCATAACAAGTAATTTAATCTATTTTTATTTAAACTAGCTGTTAACCGTGGCTTCGCCCACAGTGCTATCTCCAAAACGGTTAGACCGGTCTTCACAAGATTTTCACTGACAGATAGTTCACTTTACAAAAAGTAATCTAGGCAATGTTAGTTTATACTAGCTGTTAACCGTGGCTTCGCTCACAGTGCTTTCTCCAAAATAGTTAGTCCGATTTTCACGGAACTTTCACTGATAGATAGCGGACCTTATAAAAAGTAATTTACTTTATTTTAATTTTAACTAGCTGTTAACCGGGGCTTCGCTTGCTGTGCTATCACCCAAAACGGTTAAACTAACTTTCACGGGACTTTCACTGGTAGATAGCGATTCTTATAAAAAGTAATTGAGGTTATTTTATTTTAGACTAGCTGTTACCTACGACTTTATCTGCATGAAATTTTGCAAGATTTCAACTCATTCTTTATTTTTAATAAGAGAAATAATTATCAGCTTATGGTTTACAATTCGACATTATAATTATTAATAACTTTAATGATATAGAGGTCTTCCTAATAAGATCTTACACGTATTACTTAAAGAGCTCCATAATACAATTTCTTGCGGAACAGGCAAGCGTTTATTTTTTGTATAGTCACAAAATCAATTATAATAATGGAATTGTATATTAAATGTAATGTAAATGTAAATCCTCATAATAATATTTTAAGTTATTGTTTCAATAGTTCCTTATACAGTGTAAGTGAGCACTGAGGTAGTTATATGGTTGGTTAAGGTTCCAAATGTGTTGCTGATGACTAACCTCATTTGGCACGCTGTTAGTATTTATATATCTAATGTACACGTTACATGTTACTGTAAGTAGCGTGCGTGTTGTACTTACAATTGCTTTTAAAGAGCATTTCTATAATTGTATATAGTCTCACAATTTTATAATTCTTTAATACAAATAAAAAAAACACGTGCGGAGCTGCGGGTACAGCTAGTTATTTAATAAACTTAGTATTTGTATTACATTATACTCGAGTAAGATATTATTATCTTAACCAGTGTTTCGTATTCAGAATACTTATTTGAAACTGTATTGTTACGAATCCTCGCGTAAACAGAATTCTTTTACCTGTACGCAAATCTTAACATTATTTAGGACCGTATAACCGTTCTGAACGAAATTCTCCTGAGTATGTGTGTATATAATATTTATAGTGGTTATTACGTTAAATAAAAAATAAACCTATTAAGGTTTTTCACTAGTCCGCAAAGAAATTTATTATTGTTGTTTGTACAGATTAGGAGACTAGTCTATACAAAAAAAGGAAAATAAGAACCGAAATGTTTGTCATTTTTCTCTAATACAAAATACACGGGGCAGCTTTTTTTGTACTTTATAAGTTCTAGTATTTGATCACAGTCTTACTAAGTGTTCAGTGACAATATAACCTTACATAGTAACAAGTTAAATCTTGACAAGAGCTGATTCTCAAGTGTAACTATCACAACACACCTATAGATGGTTGGTGACAGATTTGAACTTGATTGTGGTAGCTACCCGACGCGACGGCTCTATTAGCATCCAATCCCCATAGTATGGTTTCGTCACAATGTTTTATTTCACCGAAAACTCCGGTTATTTTCTTTGTTACGAAGCTTACAGTTACCTCTTGTTCAATGGTCACTGTAGTTATATAGCGCTATGAATAACATACCTCAAAAAGACCGTAGTCTTGAGGCCAGTCATAAAATATTACTACTTCACAGTACTGGGTAGAGCCAGATAGAGTATAGCTCTGTACGTTTCGAAGCTCAGCAGCGCAAGCACCACAGCTTTGCGGCAAAAATAAATGTAAAGGCGGACTTGCATCAACTCAAGCGTTAAACCAATTACTCCAAAGTATTTTGTTAAAACCGACACGAGTAAATTTTAAGTCTTTTGTAATGTTATAAAGGGGTAATAACAAAAATATTGGCAGTCATCTACGATCCACAAAACACACACAATGGATAATGTTGACGTGAAAGATTGATGAGCAATAAATTCCGCCCGCCTTTATCCAAGCACGAGTATTATATCAGTGGGAACAGTAACCCGGGTGGCAATTAAAAGTTTCAAACGACGTCTTTGTTCAGATGGTTTTATAGACCACATACTGTTAGAAGCAGCTTTTGTAATATATCAGGAAAATTCATATGCACTAGTTAGATCGCGTTTTTTTTCTGTATGTCATATACATTATTTATTCCTCATTGTTTATTGGCATTCGTGACAAGAACTATATGTCCATAAATAATGGGCATCATTATATCCACATGTATGCTTGTAGTCAAATATTGTGGCGAGACTCTCTAAGTAAACAAGTAAATCAATATTTTAACATCCATCTTTATATGAATACTAGCTGACCCGCGCAACTTCGTCTGCCCCAAATCGGTTATTACCTATTCCGATTTTATTTCCAAACGCAAAAAATCTTAAAAAAACCTTAGAACCCCATTGTAGGGACACCTACCGGGTCCAGTTGTGAATCTAAACTATCCTATATATATTGGCAAGAAATGTCTTCCCGGTATCCCCTGGGTTACTTCTTTGGACCTCACCTCCGCGCCCCACTTACTATCCTCGCAGCAACACAATAATTTTACCGGCTTATAGTTTTTATGTTCTAACCAACTTCATCAATTAACATGCTGTAAAAAGTAAACTTTATCTCTATGAAATTTTCATTTCGGTTTAACTATTTGTTTTAATAAGAATTTGTAAAGTATACATGAAACCTGTATCTAATAACTTAGTAATTAGTGATTGTAACATTTATTTTCTTTATCACATAAAAACAATATTTTTGGTTGAGATATAAAACTTACATATGTAGTGACTCACTTTTTTTTCTGTAAAGCTAACAGTAATGAATTTTGCTATGAATTTTATGACTTTATTTCAAATCATTCTAGCAACATACGCCATATTATAGAATTTTGCTAATTTTAATTACATTTAATGTGTTTAATTATGGAAAATATATATTTACCAAAATAAAAAATTATCTCATATACCTTTTTAATAGTGAAAGAATTTTCAAAATCGGATCCTGAGATTACCCCGAACACTCAAAATCACAAACTTCAACTTTTTAATATTAAAATTTCATAGATATGAATTCTACCAGTGTCAAGTCAGTCATAGGAGTGTCACTTTAGTATAGGATAGTCACTTTATAGCTAGTATTATTTTTGTTTTATGTAATTTAGTTCTTCCAGATTAGGCCTCTGAGATACAGAAAGACAAACATAACATTTATATACATCATGCCTTAAATAAATATGTATATTTACATAATAATTACTGTTAGTTATTGTGTTATGCTAGCCAGTTATGCCAGATTATTGTCAAAAGGAGAAAATACACACCGTCGTACGTTTGTTAAAATCAGACGGATGTAGTATATTTTTAAGTAAATTATCATACAATACATTACTAAATTGGGGAAATTGAAAAAAATCTGTTCATCCAACCCATATTCACATATTCAGTTGTTCCTGATTCTGAGCTCTGCAAGATGCACTGGGGAACACCACTCTACAGATAGATCGTCAGTCTACAGATTGTAGATGTAGCAAGTTTGCAACAGTCACGAAATATATAAAGCCATGGCTTACCAGGAATATTATCTTTATTCTTTCTCTCTTGAATGCAAACAATTTTATTGGTTAAAAAAAATAATTATATATACATATATAGATTTTTTGGGCCAGGAACCATCTTGCGCGTCCACAGAACACGCTGCTAAATTATTATCACAATCTGTTCAGTAGTTTCGGTATGCATAGAGGACAAACGTACAAACATGGATTTTTATATATAAAGAAAGACTAGCTGACACGGCTAGGCGTTGCTGTGGTTTAATTATTAAAAAGAAATTCAGAATTAAAACATGGCGCCCTCTATGAGATATCTATAACAGTGGATTCAACGGTTTTCTGTCAACACACTAAATTAAAGCGCCATCTGTCCGAGACTGATGAAACTCACAATTAATAACAATAATCAACATGGTCAATAATTTAAATTGAAAATAAAAAATATTGATGCCATTAATCGAAATATAAATCCAATCTCTCAAGTTGGACCAAATTATACATAAATGCCAACTTTTATAGAGATCGGTTGATAGTTTCAAAGTTTATTGTGGTCAAACATCATGACACTAGATTTTTATATATTTAGATATATACAAAATACTATATACTAATAAATAAAAAATATCTTTATGTAAATTTTAATTTACGTATATTATGTGTTGCTCTATGTTAAAACTTGCTCCGACATGAATATTGACACAATCTATTAAAACTTTAGCACGAATATTGACTTACTAAAGTTTAAACTTAAATAATATATTCGTGTATCAAAATTAATGCTAGTACGTTGATAAACAGTACATAGTACAAATTATATTTTATTTAAGGAACATTTTTGTGTCGACCTCTCTTATTTTTCGAAGCAATAAAAGCTTGAACTGAGCACACACGGATTGTGTTTCCCACGGTATATTCTGCTGACTATTAGAGTTTACCTGCCTCAATAAATCTATGAGGGCCGGGGTGCAACCACACAACACACAAGACGATCGGAAGGTACGCGCTATAAAATAAAGGGAGCTTATGCAAACGGGTCATGAATTGCAAGGTATTATTGAGATATATGAGTCTACAATTTAAGGTTAGGTTTTGTTCGTTTGAATGCGAAAGACTAAATGTAAAATAATATTTCAGTCTAGTGAATTAGCAATGAGTGTATCAGAGGAAGGATAAAAATGGCACCAGTGACAGACAACTTGAGGATTTATAGGTTATCGTCGTATGGATATGTCATTAGTAGGGAGGAAGTAATGTAACCAAAAAAGTATTAACTACAAAGGTGGACTGACATAAGAGTAGAGGAAGATCGAAAAAGGGTTGGAGATGAGGAGTGAAGGATGATATCTGTGTAAGAGTGTATATATATAAATAGTTGATAGAGGACAATGGAAGCGGAGAAAATGATGTGCCGACTTTACTTAGGATGAAAATGATTTAGGATAGTGATAAGAACTAATGATTTGAACAAATATGGATCTTAACAGTAATGCCCTAAGAGTTATGGCAAACGAAATAATCGATTAAATGAGTAAATGGTATTTGAAACCCAGTAAGGTGGAATAATGAAACTCTATTAGCAGGGATAAAAATTATACGGAAAGGCCAAGGCTTCCCATAATTACTACTTTTTGTGCGTCATGTATCGAGATATTCCGAGTTCCAAAGAACGGAGACTTCTGTATACTTACTCAACATAATGGCTCTATGAGGACATTTCTGGATTTTTCTTATCTATAATTGAATTTTAACATACAGTACGATCAAACTGCCTACTGATAATGGAATCGATACTAATAAAATGATATGTGAATAAAGTCTACATTTATATAATTAATGCGAATTTTCGCATTAATAAACAAACGTGTCTATGGTTATTTGAATAACTGTTAATTAATCACACTTAATTACATAGACCAATGCTAATAAAAATAGCCATAGAAGTCGTTTTATTTTTAATCACCAAGTGAATGCACAGGCGACATCTACTGATTAGTGAGAGCCACTTGTATTAAAAATTTAAATATAATTAGCGGTCTCTACGGACGTTGTCCTGCTTTGGTAATTTACAAAAATCCTAAAAGTCAACCGCAGCGCCACCTATCGGGTCCAATTGTGAATGGAACCATTCTCGAATCCGCTGGAACACGCAGACAAAATTTCATCAAAATCGGTCCAACCGTTTAGGAGGAGTTTAGAGACATAATCACGTACAGAAGAAATTTATATATAAAGATTATAGCCTTAAGTTCAGTTTAGTTGTATCAAAATGTATGCAACTCTTAGCCTTTAATGTCGTTTAAGGATTTCATTATGACTTTAGGTTTTAGTGCAAGTCGCTTTAAGAGTGTTAACAAGGTCGTATAAGAATTAATAGACAGTCTAATATTGGTTATGTCACTATTGTGTTGAAGAGTGTTTAAAGAAATAGTAAAAATAGTCTTTTTTTCTACTTTAAAAAAAGCTGTATGGGAAATAGGTTATATGGTTGGAAAACATGGAAATGCATTCCAATTTTCTACTTATATAACAAATACATTACTTTATATTACTAGTCACGTGTGTCGCAATACAAAATATTCGGTTAAAAATATGTTAATGATGTTGCTAATTTTTATAGGTCAGTTAACGTTTAAATTTTAAAAGCTTTTTAGATGAATATTTGCGTGTTATAAGAGTACCAAATATACTCATATTACCAAGTTATCCCATTTGACATAAATTTCTGAACATACATTTTTTATTTATTAATTGTTTTTCCAGACTTCTATATAACCAATATATTTATTTAGTTTTATGGAATATGTATTTAATTAATTTATATTTGTTATTTGTGTGGTAGAGTTTAAATAAGCGATAGTATGACTTCCTCGATCGACAAATTAATAAGTTTTTATAAAACACATATCCGTATTCTGTTTATTGATAATTTTATTAAAAATGTAAAGTGATCAATCTGCAATGTATTATTGCTTTATGTCAGAAGCCGTTCCATTTGCCATGCTCATCCCGGCGCTCCTTGTTAGTTGAAACAAGAATGACATCAGCTTTTTGATTGTTGACGAGTCATATGTCATCTCTCTGATAGCGCAATCATGCTGTCTATTTGAAACAGTTTACCCAACCCGGCTGATGAAACGTCGATTGCAGTTTCGAGCACGAGAATTGTTTCAAACAATGAAGTACTGTAGATATTCTTGTAGTGCTTCAGTATTACTCGTAATGATCATCATTTGTTTAGATATACTTTAAAGAAGTTACTCAATGGCGTGGCGAAGTGTTAATATTTACCTTAATCTAGAATTTAAAATATATCGCGTTTATATTTGGCGGATCGGGCGGACGTTATCCCGCCTTGATATTAAAAAAAACTTAGACAAATTATATACCTAAACCTTCCTCATGAATCACTTTATCCACTGGTGAAAACCGCATGAAAGTTCGTTCAGTAGTTTTTGAGTTTATCGTGAGCAGACAGACAGACGTGGCAAAAGACTTTGTTTTTTAATATGTAGTGATTTACTCATTTCTAATCTCTTGGTCATTCGGATGCCTATCTCCCACTAATCAAGCCCTAGTAGTCTGGAAAACCTAGAAGTACCACATAGAAAATAAATTTTTAATATTATAAAATTGGCGAACCGTTTGGACGTAAACTAGCAACGGTCGTGTACCAATCAACTACCAATGAAAAATTCTTTGAGCGTTTGATGGTTTCTTTATCGAGGAAAGTTTTAGGCTATATAACCCCACGCTACCTCCTTAAGGAACTGAAGAGAAATTTAACGCTCGTAAGATTGCGGAATAAATACACTTCTATACATAAGTGTACTACGGACGTTGTGGAGAGCATGTAGAAATGCATTACAAAGTTCTGCTTTCGTCAACATTTCATCTAACTTTTGCTTAGTTTCGTATACATACTTTGTGGCGTTGACATCTCTCCCAGAACGATTCGTATGTGAACTCGCTTCTAATATAAATGATTTTTCTTAATTAGGATTGTACTGGAAGCGAGAATACGAAGTTCACATAATAAACTTCGATGCCTAAACATAATAAAATTACAAAGAAACATTAAAGAATATGACGAAGATGTGTTCCATACTTAATAAAAATACTTCAAATATACGAGTAAGTAGGTATAGTATTTTGAATAACAAATTGTAATTTCGCTGCTACAACAAAATTTCTTATAAGTATAACTAGGCAAAATACGTGGAAAACAGAAACATTTGCTTGATTTACGATTCCCAATATAGGAAATTATCAGAATCGAATCGTATTTACTACATATACTTTAGTACTGCGAGCCGAACGAATTATATTACGTACATCCATTTGTTTGTGCCGAATATCCGAGCTTCATCAGTTTAATATTGATATTATGTTATGCTTAATACTTACTGACAATAATCCAAGGAAATATTTTACGAGCGCAAAAAATATTAGAATAAGCATATATGTTGATGATAAGCCCGACATTTGAACCAATGATTGCTTAATTGATAGCGTGTTCGGACACAGTGTGTATGGACGTAGGTTCGAATCCTTGCAACTGAGTCGAAGCTTCCTGTGAAGGAAAACATCGTGAAGAAAGTCTGCTTGGCTAGCTACCAGCTTCAAGTTGTAAAATCTGTCGCCAAGCACCTGTTGGTATGTTTCGGCAGCAGCACTTGACAGCCAGTCTCCTATAGGGTTCGCGTGTTTATCGTCTTAGACCACGTGGTGAAGAGTTAAAACCTGTAAAATTAAATATATATATAGCTCAAATAGTATGTAACATTTTTTTTATTTCATAGCAGGTAAACGAACAGCTGCGTCACCTGACGTTAAGTGATCACCACCGTCCATAGACACTAAGAACACTAGGAGAGTCGAAAGTGCGTTGCCAGCCTGTGTTTGTGGGAAAGAGAGGGAGGGGAGGTGGTTGCAAGCACTGTTACTTCACGTCGGTTTTCTGTGAGAGGCTGGTACTACTCCGAGCGAGCCGACCCGTTCATGCTGAAACCAGTAATAGCTTCAGCGTGGCTCTACCACCTACCAAAAACACTGTTGACCGCAAAGAGATGAAAATCCACCTAGATAGTTAATCTCGTCGACGTGTGGTTTTGTAAATACAACGCCCAAATCCAAATTTTATTATTATTGGTCGCGTGTGTTTTCAACCATGTCTATCTAATGTTATGGTTATTTTGGCCAGATTATTAGGAACCGATTATTTTATTATTATTTATTATTTAGCAAAGCGTGTGAAAATTAAAAATCCGGTTATCTTACTGTGTGGCTTCTGTGGTAGATTACTATGTTAGATTATGGCCAGCAGTCTTCATTATATTAATTTTCAGTGTCTGTATGACGACAGAAAATCTTTTCACTAAAATAAACATATAAGCACCGCTATAAAACAATGTTATGTAACTTAATCTTGATAACATAGTACATGTAAATAGGGATATAAAAAAAAATTACAAGCCCAAGCATTTCTGTTTGCGATTATAGAACTATTTAACAACAACTAACAACAGTAGCGTAGTCCGGTGAAGCTGTTAAGACCTTGCTAATAGCGTAGTCAGTTCGAAAAAAATAAATAACAACAATAGCAATGATTGATATTGCTACTCGGCTCGGTTTTTTTTTTCGAACTGACTACGCTATTGACCTATCAAGGTCTTAAGAGCTTCACCGGACTAACAGGCTCGGTTATTACATATTCCACAAAAGCAATGATTTTAATGTCACGTATATAGATGCAATATTGTCTTTGCTTGGTTTATGCTTGATTTTGAACGGCAAATAAACTCAATTCGATATTTAGAAGCCGATATTTAATCGTTTCTCCTATCGCTTTGCTCTTGCAAAGTAGAGACCGATGATGAAGGGACCAGTGTCGTTATACTCTCAGATTGAATCATGTTACTAATTGGGTTTCCTGGAAGCCCGACATCTTATAATATTTAACTAATGCGGATAACGATAACATAAATAATACTCGCTTGAATTACTACAGTAATTGGTGTTTGTATTTGATATTATTATTTTTAGGGAAAGATCAATAACCAATTACAAAACAAATAATCAATTACATTTAATCCACCTTGGAAATTATGTGAATTTACGAGAAGTAATTATTATATGGAATAATCCTACAAAAATATGGGTATTAAGATGCCGTAGTTTTGTAATTAAAACTTATTGGATTACTGAGAATAGAACACAGTTTTCGTCAGATGTTTCGACCTCTCTAAATATAGCTACGCAAATTTAGGTATAAATACGAATCATTACATAGTATAAAACAAAGTCCCCTACCGCGTCTGTCTGTCTGTCTGTTCGCGATAAACTCAAAAACTACTGAACGGATCTTTATGCGGTTTTCACCAGTGGGTACAGTGTTTCACGGGGAACGTTTTGGTATATAATTTGTCCAGGATTTTTTTATAATTAGGGCGGGACAACGTCTGCCGGGCCCGCTAGCTATATTATATGCACAACACACGACAATGTAAGGTTAAATAAATGACACTTTTACATCCCTATAATAATATTTCAACTTTGTTTTGTATTAAGCTCTTGACTACGTTACGTCCAAGCACAATCTTACTGCTGTAATACAGAGAGGTAAGAAAAGTGATCGACGAGAACTATAGTTGCAATTATTGTCCAGTAAAACAGAAGGATAACTTTCCTACTTTACTTTCTTTTTACATATCATTGGAGGCAAACGAACAGGTGGGTCAACTGATGTTAAGTGATCACCACCGTCCAAAGACACTAGCAACACCAGCGGAGTTGCAAGTGCGTTGCCAGCCTGTGTTTGGGGGAGGGGAGGAGGAGGGGGGGGGGAAAGTATGATTGCTGGTGTTTCTCCGGCGCTCTCACTGACCGAACGAAACGCAACAATGCAAGCACTGTTACTTCCCTTTCTAATAATATCAACATATTGATAATCGTATTTGTACTTTGTTTTATTTTACTCCAGACAAATAAATAATAATATGCTATGGTAATAACATCTCAACATGTCTCAACAGAACTGTATATGTATTATTATGTGTTTGAACTTCAAAGGGTTGACAATTTATGTACATTAATGTAGCCTGTAGGATAAAATAATTAAATTTGTTTCAGCAGAGCTAAAAGCTCTATTTTGTTAAGGCTTTGATTCGCATCAACAAAGCGAACGTCGTTGCCCACAAATTGCAGACTCATTGTTTGCCACAAACAAACATTCGCGGGGCTCGTTTCCTTCCTTGCACAAAGGAACTCCATTTACGGCAAGCAAATCATTTTCATTGTTTTTATTTCCAATTACTCATAGCATTTAAGTCATTCTGAACACTTAACATGTGCTGTATGGTATATGAGAAATGTCGAAGGTTATGCAAACTCGTAAAAAATATCAAAAGAAAATAATCTAGGTTTAGCAATGATAGTATAATTAAAAATATGTTACCTACATAATGTCTTGATAAAACAAATGGCATGATAGCGCACACATACGTAAGTAACGTAAATAATACGCCTCAATGTCTTAGATAAAATTTAGAAGTAAGATGGCATATTCTCAATATCGGTGGTAAAAAAGAAATAGTTATATGTTGCTTAGATACGGGCGGATTGACGGGGCAGTTGTCAAAAATAAGCTAACTAGCCAAGTTTTAACAAGGCACTGTCGAAGCGCTTACGTCGTATCTATATAGTTATGATATCATTGAGGTTAAGATATTTAAATAAAAGTGGGCGGTTTAAAACTGCATGAATTTATTAAAAACCTCCCACGACTTCGATCACATTAAAAAAGCTTTGAGTTAAAGATCACATTTTCATATAAGGGAAATAGTTAATAGTTCCTACAAACAAATAATCAAAATTTATCTCTTTATTACAAGTGCGTATTTTGACTTTTGGTTGTACAGTAGAAATGTTTTATGAAAGGTACATGCAACTTGGAATTAACATTACTATTGATTTTCACTTACATAAGAGTATCTTGGAAAACGTTAAGTGCCTTTACTTATGCGTAATATTTTAATAATGTTAATATTTACTTAAATTTTGTACTCAACACAGTTACGTTTAGGGAAAACTCGAATTAAAGCAGAACGAAGATATTTACTTTTCTCCTTGAATAAATAGACGGTCCGAGTTGCGAAATTCCAAAAGCAAACGTCCATGCGCTTAATTTTCGGGAGCCTCAACTTCACTTAAGGGTCACTTAATAATATAAAGAAAACGTACCAAGATGTTGTCACATCTTCAATTGACTTTTACTTGAGCTTTACTTCTCGTAGTCGAGTGGGGGTTTTTATTTCATCGTTTTTTCATCTAATGATAATTTATACCTATTAAAAGCAATATATCAGATTATATTAAAACCTTCGCAAGGATGTACTAAGGAAGAAAATGAGATAATATCTTTACGGTACGACGAATCACACAAAATGGCAAGTGACTAGATCTATCAATTCTCTCATATTTTTGAAGATCTCGTTATTATCTGCTATCTGTCACTATCACTCACTTTTTTATATGAAACTTTTATCCCAATTTTTTAGAACTTCTGTTAAATCTATCAAACATTTTTTCCTATGAGCATGTTCCTGACAATAACAGACACACCAAAAAACAGAATACCGGCCGACATTTGGTTTATTACTAGCAGCACGGTGAATGTCATATAGCCCTTATAATGAGTCCTCATGAGTCACTTTATCCACTGGTGAAAATCCGTTCAGTAGCTTTTGAGTTTGTCGCGAACAGACAGACGTGGCAGAGGACTTTGTTTTATAATACGTAGTGATGAAGGAGTAAGGTTTTAATGATTCGTTTTATTTCGTGTAATATTAATCAAATTCAATATTCGAATGAGCTTAAAATCTATATTTAATCGCTTCTCTTGTACATTAAAGTTGATGCATTATTCATTCAATCAAATTTTAGTAGTTGGAGTGTTTCGAACAATGGAATGACGATCCAATAGCTTTTGGTTCGAGCTAATTTGCCTCAATACTTCTAAATGCGTACCGAAAAATGAAAGAAACTTTTTTCTTTTTTTCCTATAATAGAATTGAAAATTATGTTAATATACTTGAAAACGCAGTTAATAACTAGCACAAATATTAAAAACTAATTTCATAAATAAACATATCAATTATAATAAAACAAGCAAAACATATTCTCAGTTAGATGGTTCGTTATAGATTGATTAGTAATGTTCAAAGCGCGTCAGAAGGGCGAGGTTGTAGACCTTCGTCGACTCCGGCCGCTGATACCTACGCCTGCTTGCTGTTGATAAAGGCTTACACCGTATTAAATTCGGCTTATTGAGTATTTTACTGTCAATTTACATAAGTCAACAAATAATGAGAACCTTCGACTTAGCCACAATGTTATTTTGGAAATTATCCAATATTTTAAAGTTTTAACACTCTTATTTTCTTAATTTGGTATCTATAAATAGGCGAAGAACAGTTCAGTACCTTTTTCTCTTTTGTTTGTCAATCGATTTTTAATTAATTTTAAAGAAGGTGGAGGTTATATGTTCGGCTGTATATGTTTTATGTATGATTGCTATTTTCATAAATTGTGAACCGATTTTAATTATCCTTTTTTAATTGAATTAAGTATACTTAGGAGTGTGAATGACAATATTTAAATTTCAGAATTTGTTTACTGAAATTATTTAACATTTGTGTGGTTTTCATATCTATTGGCACTCGGAGCAATAATTATATACATTTTTATAAAGTCTATCGAGCAATCAAATCTATGATGAGCTAAAAAATATCAATATTACATGTACACCGGCCCCTATACTACGCGTCCCTAGTCTAACTCTAACCGCGTAAGCGCAATATGACCGCTCATGCTTACGTAGTATGTCATAACGCGAAATTATTAATTTATCTCCTGCTAAAAATACCGCTCTGAACACGCCAAAAAAGTTTTCACTTCAAAAATGCTCTACTCCTGAGGTCCCTCATTCAAATATTGGTATATACACTACCTAATAATTTATATGAAGTCGATGCCAATCCAAATTCATATCGTCTACGTAAAATATTTAAATCCACTCTCGCCTCCCGTGCAATTTATTTGTATAGTATAGTAGCTATATATATTTTTCTATCGACTAAAAATAGATTATTAGGTAGTGCATCATCATCATCATCTCAGCCTATAGTCGTCCACTGCTGGACAAAGGCCTCACCACACGTTCTCCACAGCGTACGGCTCTGTGCCGCCTGTAACCAACGGCTCCCCACAACCTTTATAATGTCATCGGTCCAATCGGTAGTCAGGGGTATTCTTCTCATTCGCCTCTCCGGAAACTGAGTCCAGGATATACGGGTACGCGTCCCCGGCTTCCCTAGCTACTACTGCCTCCTTCAGTTCCATCCGAGGTAGTAGTATCCTCCCTTGAACAATCCCTGTCCACCACAAACCATTCCTCTCAACAACCACCATAACCTTACCTCATCCACTACTCCATCTGCTCTCCGGTAACAGTGTCGGGCAGCAGCGATCTCTTATCTACCTACTGCGCTCGCCAACCCGCTTGCCAAGCGTGGCGAGTATGGCAAATCCACCACATTAAAGGTAGTGCATACATATATGTAATATTTGTATATTTTATAAATCAATAGGTAAGAGGTCTATGTACTAGCATATGTATAAATATGGTATATCAAGAAAGATTTCGCATTCAAAAATGTGAAACGTAACAAGAAAGAGTCGAAAATGTCGATGCAGCAATATTTTATCTCGTTGTACTCGTATGTGGCACAAAGGGTTGGCTGTTGAAAACGGTTCAGGCAGCGTTCCGATCAACGTCACTTTGACACGCTCTCTCGTGTGAACGGACCTAGTGTCAAGTGAGCACAATCAAGTCCTCTTTTCGTTGAAGCGCAACGGTAGTTGAATATTATCCATGTGGAATAATCTAGTAAAATAGACCAAAAATATGTTTATATCAATGTAACTAACATGTTATCAATATACATATAATAAAACTGTAACAAGACCAAATCTGTACATTAAATAGTAGTCCGGTGAAGCTGTTAAGACCTTGCTAGGTCAATAACGTAATCAGTTCTAAAAAAAAAATGAACATTAAATATTTTTTGAAAATTGTAATCGGGGTAGACTTTGTTATTATCGATATTGAAGTCAAAAATAATCCTTCGTCGCTCCGTATAATGTACAGTATATTATAATTGAGCTACGGCAACATGACGTTCCTATGCGTAATTATCAACCACTTGAATTAGAAGTATACAATTTAATAAGTAGGCTAAATTCTATTGATGCATGTCATGTTTGTCTCTTTATCATGAAGCATTTTCTTTCTATTGATTTTCAAACCACAACGATTCTAAAGAAAGTTCACTTCAATAATACCATGTCAACAAAGTTGAAAAATATGTGTAAACGAAATTGTCACTTATATGTTATTACATTTATTTTATTGTATAAAAAAAGTTTGGCAAACAAAGGTTACAAGATTTTTCCTAAAACATACACCTAGACAGTAGTTACATTGATTGCATTGTAGAAGATGAATCTCAATTAGAGTTCTGTCAGTAGTCCGGTGAAGCTGTTAAGACTTTGCTAGGTCAATAGCGTAGTCAGTTCGAAAAAAAAGATAGTTCTGTCAGTACGTGTGTTGTTTCGATATTAGATAAAATTAGTTTTCTGAAAATTGTTGAGTTTTGAAGTAGTTGGATTCAGGTTTGTGATTCTACGATTACAATAATTAGTTGAGATGTTTGCAATTACCATACTATTTTATATTTATACTAATGTCATAAATAGAGGTAAAGTTTTGTTTTCGGGGAATCCTTGGTAATACTGATCCGATTTTGAAAATTCTTTCATTGTTAGAAAGGTATATTATCCCTCAGTGCTATATTTTTTATTTTGGTTAATATATATTTTCAATAATTAAACACAATAAATGTAATTGAAATCAGCAAAAATTCTATAATATGGCGTGCGCTGCTTAAATGGTTTGAAATAAAAAGCCCACGACATCATATATCTAAGTTCAATATCTCATCCAAAAAGATAGTTTATATATCAAAAGTAAAATTAATTTGACAAGATTAAGTTTGGATGCAGATTTTACGCATACTTTACAAATTCTTATAAAACAAACAACTAAATCAAAATGAAAATTTAAGGTAAATAAAGTTTAGTTTTTACAGTATGTTAATTGATGAAGTTAGTCAGAAAATAACGTGAAATATAAACAATAAGCTAGCAAAATTATTGCGTTGTCGCTGCCGCTGTCCACGAGTATACGCGAATAGTGAACGGGCACGGGCAACAAGCCAACTGGTAATGGGAAGACATTTATCGGTAATATATGTTGGTTAGTTTTTATCTTAATTGGACCCGGTAAGTGATGCTGCGAACGGGTTGTAGGCTTATTTTAAAAGATTTTTCACATACCAACTGGGTACTTATTTGAGTAAGTCCCTGGACAATTGGAAGCGGTAGATGTAGCTGCAAAAGAGGTTAGGGTTTTAAAGATATTTTGCGTTTAATAATACAATTAAAACCGGTAATAACCGATTTGGTGCAGACGAAGTTGCACGGGTCAGCTAGTTTTATAATATGATCTTTTATATTAAATTCAAAAGGGCCCAGATGTATATATTGTCAATCGTCTTGATGTGAGTATCGTATTAACTGAGGTTGATTCGTTGTCTAGAGTCTCCTCAAGGCTAAATATAATAAAATATATATGGATCATATATTATTCATTTGATTGATTTATTCTTATCAAATTATGTTTATTGATTCTATCTTTCACCTTTTTAATGGTGTTTATTTTCTTTAGTAATCATTTTTTATTCTGTTTCTTTCAACATTCCTCTGTAAATGATCTTGTTTTAGTATACCGCAATTCTAATTAATTTATTGTCACTAAGTATAAACCAATTACTATCTAGAATTAATTAGGACTAGTTTCTATAATAACAATAGTTTCACATCTAGAACTTGCGAAACAGAAGTTGCCTTATTAAAAGCTGATATTCAGTTCGCGAAATTCTGTTTAACAACGTATTAGTTTGTTTTACTTCGAATCATTTGATTACCTGAAGTACGGAGTTACGGTTGTTTGTTTATATTAGATTTTATTAATGCGTATATCGACATGTTCATTTATTATCCAAGTTTAAGTGCGAAATTGTGTGTAAATAAATACACAATAATATAAATATCGTATAAACTCTTTATAACGTTAATTGTCATAAGGAAAAACTCCCTAGACCATAGAAATTAGTTCAAAGTTCAGTTCGCTTGATATTCCTACAAACACTTTTTAGCGGAATAAGCATCCACTATTACGAAGAAATACGTTTGTAATTTAAACGACAGTAAATATGTATAGTAAGTATTATGAATGTTATTATTTATGTTATCACTTTACAAAACGCTCTGACTAATCTGTGAGGCATCGAAATTTAAGATAGACACTTGAGGGCGCATACAGCCATCTTGCTTCTGGTACGTTTCATTGTCAGAACACATCTACCATTACCCTGCTATTGCAGTGTCTGTTGCGAATATTGGTCTAAGTTACTAAACATACAAATCACCTATTTTATGACTTGTAAACAGACTTTGATACTATTGATATGGCTAGTAAAAAAAAGTTTGATAAGTGCAATAAAAATTGGAGAAAAGAAAAGTGATTTAGGAAAGCAGTTATAAAGAATTTACTGTGTATCAAAATGTTTATACTAAATAACAATAGTTTGATGGTTTGTTTGATAAGGTATTACATAATTGTGAGACTATATCAATCAACTTTTGGTTTCCTGACCTGACAAAGTCAACGCAATTTGAAATCAACGGTGGCCATCGGAAGATCTATATTCCATTAGCAGTTACCAATATCATGCCGGAGTGCAATCCCTTAACACTGATTGATCGCGAGACGTAATAAGTCGAAAGAGAGGCACTTTGTCTACTTTATCACCATGTGCGTGTGTATTAAAATGTTGGTACCGATCCAGCCTGGTACAGACATCCTGTCACCCTTTTGGTTATTGTATATACTAGGGTGTTTTTTTCCAACTATTCTTTTTAAGACGAAGTCATCGGTATCGTCTAGTTCTCAATAAATCGGTATCAAGATATGATAGCATAAAATTCGCTGAGTTGTAGAACTTTGAAGTAGAAAGTAGAACTGTAGAAAAAAAATTGGTTTACGTGTATTTTAGACGGTAAATCTTTTCACGCTAAGGGAAGGTACTTAAAATTAGTATTAAAGACTATAACTTTCATAGTTTTTTTTCGATATATCTGAAAAAATATGTTTTTTTTATATTACGCTAACGAAAACATACCAACAGTGTCAACAGACGATAGGTTCAAGCAGCCGCAAAAATCTGGTTCAACCGTCGATTAACGATGCGTTCTAATTACTTTTTGTTGTTTCACAAACGTTTTCTATTATAGTGAGACATGTCAGCGTCCAATCAATTCCAGATGTAACTTTACAGTAACATATATCCTAATATGTAATGATTGATTTTCGCAACGTGACGCCATTATCAATCAAATATCCTAAAAAGATTATTCGTCATAATATGATTTCATTATCATATCATTGACCTTGGTAAAATTCGCAATGAATACACTGAGGAATCCTAGTGATAATTATTATCGCTGGAAAGTCGCAAAAGTAGATATAAGATGCGATGGGATGATTATATGAAGAGGAACCCACTCATACACACAAATATTCTTATCCAACAAAAGAGGAATCCCGTAATAATTTAAAGAGATATTGTGACAAAGCATATGGAGAAAGTAAAAAATTTCCGAAGACAATGCCAAGGAGAGAACAAAGTAGAGGAGAAAGAAAGGAAAACTGAATCTTACCACAATGTGCCCCTCATTAAGAGTGCCAGACAGCCAGACATTAAGAGTGACAAATTTTTATTAATCGAAAGGTCAGATTTACAATAGCGTTCAAATTTACGGTAATTGATTTGATCTCCAAGTGAACAACCTTTGTTACTATCAAACTAAAACAAATAAAAGCTACAATCACATTAAGTTACCTCGATTTAGATACTTGTAATATCATACTGTGACATTACGCTCATTTCGTATTTTATCCGAGTGTCCCATTAAACATTTCATGTTAAAGGTCAAACTTGAAACGGTTTACAAAATTCAAGGGCTTCACGTAAAATGTAATGATCCTTGTAAAGCTTCGTGAACTCTTACAGTAATTACGGGATAGAGAAGTATTCACTTTGAAGGTTTTATATATCTTAACAAAGAGACAAAGGAATAGTATAATAATTTTGATATAAGAAAATAATAAAATATATATCGTAAATCAACTAAACGGTCATGTTGCTAAAATATCCATTTTAATTTTTTTAATATTTGTTTTTATTTTTGACTTATTAAGGTCTTGTGGCAGGACGTTTGCCTACCTACACCATTGGCTCTTCTATTCCCCGTCCTACTAACATTATGTGTATCTTGTTACGGTTAGTCATTTAATTGTAGAATGCTTGTCGAAATTTATTAATACTAACAAAATTAAACTTTAGATTTTAGTGTATATCTGTAACCTAACAATATGTTGTATGTTTAGTTTACATATGTCTTCTTTGTGGTGTGTGTTTGTAGATAGCCCGGTCTGGATATAAAGATAGGTTGTTTGATTGTCTGGCGCAATCACCATTGTTTATGGCTCCATTCACTTGACATTGGCAAAATTGTGTGCACACACATGTTGCCATTTTAAAAAAGAAGAAGAAGACCATTTGCTCGGTCAGTAAATATTATAAAAAATATATTAATTAATTATTAAATATATAAATAATTAATAAGGATATAATAATACACTAATTTAAACTTTGTACAAATATAATAATGTTAAAAAGCATAACACAATTATTATATCTTTCACCTCCGGGTCATTCTTTTACCAAGTTAAATTAAGTCTCGAATGTACAAACGAGTTGCCGAAACTAGTTATCCCTTTTACTTACAATAATCAAAGTTACACAAAGTTATTAAGTTCTCAGAAATGTTGTATTACCCCGGATGAAATCTTAGATTTCTTATTACTTTTCGTTCAATACAGAGAACGTCACTGGTACATCAAACAGTTTATGGGTAATTGGAATATATTTCTTGTCCCTTTTGCCTTTGAAGTTTTGACGTTCCCTTTTGTATCTATATTACTGCAATATAAATCATATTTGTTTTTAAGATGTCATTTATATGTACAATTATTATTTTATTTGTTCTTTATATAAAAAAACAACTTTCTTATATATTAACTTGTAAATTAAACAAATAATTATGTTACGTGAGGTTCAAACACACAGGATTGAGAGCAGAAGCCACCGCCTGAACGACTGCATCATTCATCATTTAAGTATTAAAAGTGACAATTCCTATCGAAAGGTAAATTTTTGTTACCTAAAATACTTCTTACTCCTATTTAAACTACTCTAGTATGTTATATGTTAGTCCTATGTTTATTCTCTTTAAGTAATTCAAAGTAAAGAGTGATGAAATCAAAACTTTTGACACTGTAAGCACAACTGCGATCAGAAATAGTAAAAAATTGTTGCATATGAAGATATCATTTTATTGAAATAGACAATTCGATTATTGCAAAATTCAAATTCATAAAATATTGTAGAAAATCATAGTGATTAAAAACACCGACATGAAATAAATAAATATCAGGAAAAAAATTCACAAAAGACCATTTCATTCCAACCCAAACATAGTTTGAATTATGTTAACTAAATAGTTGATACATCTACATATATGCATATATTAGCTGTACACGCAACTCCGCACGCACTTTTAAATTGTATTAAAGAAATATAAAATTGTGAGACCATGTACAATTATAGAAATGTTCTTTAAAACAATTGTAAGTACTACACGCACGCCACTTACAGTAACATGTAAATTATACATTAAATATATAAATACTAACAGTGTGTTAAATGAGGTTTATCAACAGCAACATATTTGGAACCTATTGCCGCCATATAACTACCCCAATGCTCACTTACACTATATAAGCAACTAATGAAAAAATGACTTAAGGAGAGATAATGATATAATATGCCTATATTGTCAATAAGTAATACGTTTATGGCGTAATATCTTATTAGAAAGACACTTTCTATATTCAAAATTACTATTAATAATTATAATGTTGAATTGTAAACAATGAATGAGCTGACGTATTGAAATCTTGAATAAATATAAATCTATACTAATATATAAAGGTGAAGAGTTTGTTTGTTTGTTTGGTTGAACGCTATGATCTCAGGAACTACCAGTCCAATTTGAGAAAATCTTTCGGTTTTAGATAGCTCATTTATCGAGGAAGGCTTTAGACTATATATCATCACGCTAAGACCAATAGGAGCGGAGCTCCAATGAAGAATGTTCCAAAATCGGGCTTTTTTTTTCCTTTTGAGAGATGTCGTTAACGTTAGTATTATATACGTTGCCATGGTAACGTGGTAAGTTTCTATCGCAAACATTTTCAGTTTATTTTGTTTTCCTATGCAAAAAGTTTATTCTACATTTATTTTCAATTTTTTATTTGTTTTCTATTACGTATTATAAAAATAGTGTGGTTTCAAAATCGGGCAATTTTTTCGTTTTGATTGCTTCGTGTTAGCGTTAGTATTATATACGTTGCCATGGTAACGTGGTAAGTTTCTATCGCAAACGTTTTCAAAGATTATTTTGTGTTCCTATTCAAAAAGTTTATTCTATGTTAGTTTTGTTTCCAATTTTTTATTTGCATTCTATTACGTATTATAAAAATAAAGTGTGTGTATGTAAAAATAAATAATAACTTTTTGGTGAATGTATATAACTACAAATAACAAAAAAAAGGTTTTGATATTCGGCCGATATTTTTATATTTTGTCTGTTTGTTTGTTTGTTAGTTCCGGGTAATCTCCAAAACGGCTGGACTTATTTTAACGGGAATTTTACTGGCAGACAGCCGAAATTATAGCTGTTGACATATTCTATTTTATGTGTCGGCGGTTTCGTCCGCATTGCTATTTCTAAAATGGTTGGACTAATTATCACGGGATATTCACTGGTAGATAGCAGACCTTATAAAAAGTAATTTTGGTTTTTTATTCGCCTTCGGCCGCAGTAGAATATCCGAGTGCTTGAACTAATTTTCACGGGAATTTCACTGGCAGATAACTAGCTAATGAGCTATTTTATTTTAAGCTAGCGGGCTCGGCAGACGTTGTCCCGTCCTGATAATAAAAAGAAAACCATGACAAATTGTACCTAAACCTTCCCCATGAATCGTTCTACCTATTGGTGAAAACGGCATGAAAATCCGTTCTGTAGTTTTTGACTTCATCGCGAATAGACAAGCAGACATACCAGAGGACTTTGTTTTACACTATGAAGTGATGAACTGTTACCTGTGCATTCGTTCGTGTGAATTTAATAAAAATAGTTTGTTTACTCTAAACAAGCGCGTGAGACATGCGATGTACTGGACTCCAAGAATAAATGTATGTGATTTAAATTATATTATCATTTTGGTCAATTTGGCGGCCATTTTGTTTTATTTACCGCGTTTGCATCTACATAACTCAGTGATTATAGCAACGTATAAGAATAATACAATTTAACACATATTGTTCGATAATGTATAGTTTAAAATTTTCATTAGTTTCTTATGAGCACTGAGGGTGGTACATAGTAGGTTAAAGTTCCAGGTATGTTGCTGATGATAAATCTTATCCCATTCGATATACTATTCGTATTCACATATCTAATGTACACGTTACATGTTACAGTAGATGGCGTAATGTAAAATTGTAAGTAGGTGTGTACATTACAGAAATGCTTTTTCAAAAACATTTGTAACTATGACACCATAGTTATTTAATACATTTTAAAAAACGCGTGCGGAGCCGCGGGGGACAGCTAGTCAAAGATATAAAACTTTATATCTGTCTAAGCAGTTTTTAATATTTGACAATTTAAATAGTGCTCATTGAACTCGATACAGGGCGCGTTCCACAAGACGTTCACTATGCTCACAACAATCTTTTAGCCGTTCCACTAGACGACCGCGAGCGTTGTGGTCGTGCCGAAAACGTCATTAATGACGTCATAGCACACGCTCACGCGAAGCTCACGATGCCCCATGTCTGGAGATGGGTCGATGTGAGCGTTGACAAAATTGGCGGAATTTTCGATAAAGATGGCGACCGTAAAAATGTCATTATTTGATGCAGTAGAATATTTATATTAAATAACACATTGTATTTAATGTATTAATTAAATTTATTAATATATTTACATGAAATATGTTAATTAAGTTTTGATAATTTTAAATTCTATTTAAAATGTTTGGAATCGTTAAATTCTGAGAGGAAACTAATTTATAATCACTTAATGATAATTCAATATTTTTTATTATACTAAAAATACATATTTTATAATAAATAAAGTTAAATGAGAAAAATATATCATTTGTACACTTTTATAAAACATAGTTCAATAATATATACAATTATCACCAAATATCCTGCTGTTGCCTCAAAAGACATTCTTCTTTTATTTGAATGCAAATTAATTAAATACTGCACTAAAATTAAATATAAAAATTGAATTATACATTTATCTTTCAATATACTAAAATCAATTTACATAATAATTATTACAATTTACTGTTAAGACATAACCTCTTAAAGCTTTTGCTTTATTATTTCTAGATCGCCATTTGTATTATTTACCTGAACGCTCAAAACGCCCCATTATGCGTTCCACTTGGGTGTACGATTGTAACGCCCGCAAGTAAGTGGACTCGCGTAAACTCGTAAACTCGCGGTCGTGAGCGTGAGCGTGAGCGTTGTGAGCGCTTAGTGGAACACAGTCTTTATATTCTTATATATTACTATGGTTACTAAGTTATGTAGACGACAGCGTGGTAAATGAAACAAAAGGCCGCCAAAATGACTAAAAAGGCGATACAATTCAAGTTACATACATATATGAATTTCATTTATATTTATTCTTGAAGACCAGTACTACAACATACGTTTTACTCACATGTTTACAGTAAACAACATGTTTTTTGCTAAATTTCATGTGGACGAAGTCGCGGTTATTGTAAATTACTTCTTATAAGGTCAGTTATCTGCCTGTGAAAGTCCCGTAAAAATTGGTCAAACCGTTTTGTAGAGAGCACTGCAGGCAAAGCTACGGTTAACAACTAATCTAAATTAAAATAAAGTAAATTACTTGTTATGATGTCCGATATCTGCCAGTGAAAGTCTCATGAAAATCGGTACAACCGTTTTGGAGATAGCATTGCGGACGAAGCCGCGTTTAACAACTAGTCTAATTTAGAGTAGCCTAAGTAACCCGCTGTAATTTCAGTTATCTTCCAGTGAAATTCCTGTCAAAAGCGGTCCAGCCGTTCCGGAGATTACCCGGAACAAACAGACAGACCGACAAAATTTTTGAAAATTGCGTTTTTGTTATCTGTAGCATGTATACTTTCATACCCAATGAGTAAAAAATCTTTATTTTGATATTAAATACAGACACTTCATTTTTATTATATGTATAGAAGATATAGATATATCGACGCAAAAGTCTCGTCTACCGTCAAAAGCATTTATGTACCGACAGAAATATCAAGCCCTACCCTCTAATACAAAGGAAATCTTCGAATTAAGAGTCCTCGTCCCGCGATATAAAAGACGTCCGCGAAAAACTTTCATCAATCTTCCCGATGAAATAACGGTGGCAGCAAACGATCAGTCCCGTCCATCTCTCTAAACGCAGCATGTGCGTGCTCTCGCCCGCGTAGCCACAGATGACGCTGCCATGGTCTGTCGGTAAATTTCGATCCACCACACTCGTCGCGGTCCTTCTCGGCAGCGGCTCAAGCCTAGATTCGTTCCTCTAGAGTGGAGCCCTCGAGCACGTTGCTAGCGCGATACAGTGACACTGTGAATTTCAATTACGGGGTTTTTTTAATTGCATAATAGCAATGCAATTTTTGGCAATTGCAAAATTACATTTGGCAAAATGACTGCACTATGCCTGATGGTAAGCATAGTACAATCCAAAAACAATGGCGACCACCGATTGACACACTAGCCATCGCCGGTCGCCGCTGTCATGCCGGCCTGCGAAAAGCTGGATATGCACAGGTTGATCCCGAAACGCGACTTGCAGAAGCGAATCACTATGACGGGCTTTTTCGCCATATACATGATGGTTGCAACACAGTCAGGTCGCAAAACCCTACCACCCCGCTTTCGCCATTGCCTCGTTAGTTATTCAGCAGGGTGCACCACGTGCAGGTGGGGTTGTCTTGGGTCTCAAGTTATTCGACACCCCTTACACCCCTTTAACGACACAGCACAGATCACATCCGCATTCGTGCACACACACACGTACAAATTATATATTTAATACTCAGAAACGAGATTAAGAATTATGTTCATCGCAGAAGAATCAGCCTTAAGTGCGGATCGAACACTTAACCTTTCAGCTCAATAGTAAGTAATCACCACTTCATAAGGCCTGTCTTTAAATAAAATTAACGAAATTGTTGTTAATAAAAAATTTTGGTAAGTAAAAAAAATGTGTTTTATTTATATCAATAAAAAATAAATCAACTTTACCCAGCCACATGAATAAACTATCGGTAGATGTAGAAATAAAAATAAAAAAAAGAATAGGTTTTTACTAAAATGAGTGACTTATATTCTTGTGAGAAAATATCATCCAACAGGGAGACTTCATTGCGCATATAAAGGTGACATTCACATATTTAAAGCGATATCTATTTTTAAAATATCAATTTTCATAACGTCCTCACCTTTATTTGTGCCTATTTAATAAAATGCGTCTTTGATAGGCTTAATGCTCTCGCTTACATGAGAGATTCAGTGAATATTACAGTATATTATATAGTAAGTAAAGTCTTATATGAATTTGACTACAAGGTTAGGTCCAATTAATTTTTAATGTGAGAACTTCTTTAGTAGAACCGTCACTCTGGGATCAGTCACGCTGAATCGTGTATACTCGGCTTCAGTCGTTATCCACCACGTTTACTGTTTAAGATAGGCGTCCACATTATCGTATCGTAAGTTTCGGATGCATCGCGTCCATAGAATTATGAATCCGCTTACATTGACTACTCGCAGTTTCGTTACTCTATGATCGCGTCAAACGGATTATTTTCTTACAATGCGTCTACAGTATCAGCAGCGATCCGATTTGCCGACGCAACTTTCATTCGGGTTTTCGTAGTGAGACGTAGTATACTATTCGGTGGAACGTATAAGATAATGGAGGAAAAGATAACGACGGAAGACGCAGAACGAGCGAGTGCGCAGGGTTTGTCCACTGATCGGCATTCCGTCTGACGTCATCGGCACGTATCGTAAAAGATGCCCTTCGGAGCATCGGCATTGCCAACGGGTAGATTCATACGATCCGTACGATCCGGATCAGAGGACGCACTTGTGTGACTTCCCTATACAAAGAGTACTACGTTCCGTTTGATGCGACCCGTCCGATACTAACGATGCAAAAATGTGAACGCCTACCTTTAACATGTAGTGACAATAATTACGTTATTATTATTAAATAAACAAAATAGTATTATGTATGTTTCGTAAACGATCGGTATAGTATTTCAAGTGTATATCTTGTGCATATATAAATATTACGATAAATCTGTATGAAGTTTAATGTGCATGTACTTTTTATTTATACTTTATCCGTGTTATTACAAAAAAGTTAAATACGCATTAAATACTGGGTTTAAAAAAGTTTCCTAATAAATGCACCGCGCTCGCCCGAGGCAAGTTCGCGTTATCCTTTTTCGCAAGTCTAACCTAATAACGTAACCAAAGCGAGACAAAAGAGCAAGATGGCGAACATTCAGCGACCGCGGTGCATTTAATTTGAAACCTTTTTAAACCAAGTATTCAATACGTATTTAACTTTTTTGTAATAACACCGTATAGGTTTTAGTATTTGACGATAATCTCATTTGATAATAAGTGATGATGCAAACACTAACTAAAACTAAACTAAAACACTAAGATGGTGAACACGTTAAAAGCTAGATGGGACTGGCTCTCAATACAGCTGCAGAAACACACCAACAGCTACTTGGCGACAGGTTTTACAACTTGAGGGTGGTAGCTGACCAGGCGGACTTAGAAAAAGCCCTGCCACCATGCCATAGATTCATTACGATCTTTTCCTTCACCGAAAGCTCGGATTCAGTTGTTGGATTCGAACTTACAACTATCGAAGTGATGTCCGAAAGCGCTATCAGCAAATCCGTCATCGATTATTTATACACTTTTTTTTATATCATAGGAGACAAACGAACACCAGAGGAGTCGCAAGTGCGTTGCCAGCCTGTTAAGGAGAAGGGGGAGTGGGGATGGGGAGGGGAATTGGGTATCCGGCGCTCTCACTGACCGAACGAAACGCAACAATGCAAGCACTGTTACTTCACGTCGGTTTTCTATGAGAGGGTGGCACTACCTCGGGCGAGCCGACCCATTCATGCTGAAACCAGTAATAGCTTCAGCGTGGCTCTACCACCTACGAAACACACTTTATACATTTTCACTTCTATCGTATCGTTAAGCACACACCCACTTTTGTTTTGTTTAATTTATACTAAGACTAACGGGCTCGGCAGACGTTGTCTCGCCCACGCCCTGATAATAAAAAAAAACCTTGATAAATGATATACATAAACCTTCCTAATGAATCACTTTATCTACTGATGAAAACCGCATAAAAATCCGTTCAGTAATTTTTGAGTTTATTGCAAACAGACAGACGTGGCAGAGGACTTTTTTTTATAATATGTAATGATTAATTTTGAATCCAGATAATAGGAGGAAATGACACGGCAACACCAATTACAAGTAGGTATTTCATTTAAGCGAGTATTGTTTCAGTTATCGTTTGCAGTTTGTACCGCGTTAGTTAAACTTTATACGATTTCCGGCAGCCACGAAACCCAATTAGCAATATCATCCGGCCTGAGAGTGTAACGAGAGTGGAGCGGCAATAAGCACCGCTACTACAGTTAACATACTGCTAATTGCTGTTAAATTTACTTATACTCGCACTCGTTTGTGATAAAACAGAAACTCTGAATAAACAAATTACCAAGAAATGACTTTGCTTGGTTAAATACACAGTGTTTCAATGCTTACCGAGGGTCGCAATGTTACTTTGGTAATATCGTCCAGATAGGTAGCGGCACAGACTATTAGTCGTACAAGTAGGTAGCGGTTTCGAATACCGTATAAGACGGAGTTTTGTGTAAACCAAAAAGTCTTGGGTTTGTATCCGAGATCGATAAACTTTTATTCAACTTGATCCCTTCCTCTCCTTTTCATAACCGCACCACGCGCGCTGGTCTTCGGAGCCACAGTTTTACGGTAAATCCTATCTGGGCACGAACTAAAAAGTTCGCAACATCTTATCTTTGCCGTGCCGTGAAGCTATGGAACAATCTCCCGGCCAGTGTGTTTCCTCCTTCCTATGACATGGGGTCCTTCAAGCGCAACGTGAAGAGATACTTACGCAGGCTGGCATGACAGCGGCGACCGGCGAGGGATAGTATATCTCTCGGTAGTCGCCATTGTTTTTGGATTGTACTGTGCTTACCATCAGGCACAGTACAGTCATTTTGCCGAGCTACGATAAAAAAAAAAAAAAAAAGAACCGTTTCACATCATGGAATTTGGAACAGTTAAGTGTTTTTTAATGAATAAACTTTTTATGCTATCTATCCTTACTAATATTATAAATGCGAATGTGAGTTTGTATGTTTGTTAGACTTTCCTGCTTTAACTACTCAACCAATCGTCATGAAATTTTGTAAGCACGTTAATCCGAAATACGGAAAAGAACCTTATGTCCAGAAAAAAGTACTCTTGTAAGCTATATTTCATTGTTATTACATGTTATATTGTAATTTAAAGGGAAAGATGGTCGGGCTGTTGCTAGTATTTATACAAGGTGAAAGATTAAACACTCGCAGTATTCTATGATATAATACTTCATGGTCACATTTAACATATAAAATAATAACATCAAAATAATTCCTAATAAACAACAAAGAGAACCTTAGTTAAAGTTTGTTTAAAAACTTTGAAAAGTATGCATACAAACGTATAAAACCTAGGTGCAATTACTGGTGCCGAAAGCTGTAAGGCTACGTTCTACGTAGGTGATTCAAAGCGAACACAATTGTGAAGCGATTCGTTGCGGTGACTCGCGAATTCAAAGCAATGCGATGCGACGCTGCGGTTTTGTCCTACGTGTACGCGAATAATTGAATATCATCCATGTCAGATAACGCAATCGACTCGGATAATCGCCGCCGCATCACATTCGCGCGAAAATATCAAAACAACAACTGATCGCGTTCGTTTCGCTTCGCCCCGCGTCGTTCCCACTCCGTGTCTGTGTTGGTTACCTAGAACACTTCAATACATGTTGCCTATTTGTTTTTTTCACGCCGCGCCGCACCGCTTCACGCTCGCGAGGACATCACTCATCTAGGACACTGCGTAAGGGGCGACCCGGAGTTAATAACTTTTGATAATAATACGGACATTAACCCCTTTTTCTACGTCGAATAATTATTTGAGATGTGGCGATTTTTTGCCAAAAAGCTTCGAGTGTCCGGCTTCTCTCTTCGGCTTTACGGCTCTTCTACGTCGCCCTTTCTTTTTTTTGATAATCAGTTTCTAAAATTACTTGCTTGTAAAGAAAACATATTTATGACATTTAGCAATCAAAATTAGTATCTTAATGAAACATTTATAATTATTTCCTGTTATTATTTGATTAAAAGAGTAGAATTTTTTTTATTATTTAATAAACTAAGTAATATTGAAATAAGATTGTATGTACATTATACACAGTAAAAAAATATGTCGAAAAGTCCTAAACATTAACTGCTTCATCCACACACGAGCCTTTTTTATATGTTTATCTTTTCATTGCACTCTTTCACTTTAATAGACAATGATAGTAATATCTTTACACATTAATATTTTTATACAAAAAAAACACCACACACGTACAAAAGCAAAAAATCAAACAACCAACTAATCGGCTATTCGGCCAAAGTCATAATAGATCAACTCTAAAAATTATCCTTTGTTGTTCCTTCTTTCATACTTCAGTGAACACGGTCCGACAGTCAGTGACACCGTTTTACCACGTGCTTTAATAAAGCCGCGTAATGGATTGAATATAATTTTTGTTTTCCTCTAAATGATTAGGTCAAATATTAAGCAACTAATTTTTTTATTGATTTAGAACCAGAAACGACTAATGAGTGTTCTGTAAAAATATTGCTAGCGACTAACCACTCGCGCGGTATATGTATTAGATTTTGTCCTCGACTTTGCTCCGTTTAATGTACATTTAACCTATCCCTCGGGAACAGTACATTTTTTTTGAGTGAAAGTTACCCTATATCCTTTTCCGTACTCATGTATACGTGTGTAAATAACGTGTAGACAGAATTTCATGATGATCGCTTGAGTGCGTAAGGCGTGATAACGTGAATAGAATAGAACAAGATTTATAGATATACCTGATATATTTACAATTTTATAAGATACTCGTAGTACTACACTCTGAGACTAAAGCCTGACTATATTGCGATTTTTACTTAGCACATTAAGTGCAAAATGGTAATTCCAATATGATACGTTAAAATGTTGTTATAATTCTATTTTTTAATGCGAATTATTCAGTAAGTAGTTAGTTAGTAATTGGAAATTAATAAGATTTATCATATTTTGCCTTTAAACGACATATAACAACAAAGCATTGTTATAGCAAAACAGCATTTCGGCGGGAATTACTGAAATCTACGAATCGAGTTATAAAAACCAATGTTTAACCAATGAAACACATTTCAATGTAGTTCATTTTCGTTTACATGTAGGAAAAGCCATATTTTTGTGTGTTTTCCCTATGCATATAAAATATGATTATAAGCAATACAGATAAAGTTACGGATATAGGCTGATTTGAAATATTTCAATGTTATTTGAATATAAAAAATAAGGTAAAAAGTATAAGAAAAAAGTAAGGAATAAGTTAAGTATAATTTAAAGAATTTAAGCAGGTCCGCTAACAAGGTTGACAGATCCATTTCTCTGCGCGACGCGACGTCGACTTAACTTGATCCCGTCAGCTTAATTATGCCATTTTGTTTCTTATAATAATTGAAATACAGGATCAAATAAAATACCTCAAATCATGAAAATCGTTTTCATTATCCTAAAAACAATATTATTTCTCTTAATACTAAACCAATGATGTAATCATTGTAACTTATAAGATATATTAATTGATTATTATTGTACACTAGGAAAACGAGATCAATTTTTCCCTTTACAAGACCACCATGTAATGAGATATAATGGTAAACAAACAACCCAACCTTAATCTGTTAATATCCTTGTAGATTTCGGTGCTATTTTCGATTACACTCGCTTTTTATAAAAAAAAAAATACGTGCGTGTATCAGTGTACACACGTAAGAAGTGAAACTTCTTTATGACATCATTTTTCGAAAAATGATCTACTATATTTACAACTTTACAGAGAAAAAAAAGAATAAGGAAGAAAAAAAAAACAGAATCTGATCATTGTGAGCGCACCTTTAGAAATAAACATGGCGCGTAACGGGAAAATGTATAGAAATTAAGATGGCGCGTAACCGAAAAACGTTACATACGTTTTTACATGCTCTATAATTCCTCCCTACGTCAATAAAGAAGTTTCACTTCAAAAAAAAAATGCTAATCTTTCCTATTTTTGTACAATTTTTCAGATATTTTCTTTTATACAAATCTTGTCCTGACGATTATAAACGTAACATAAAATAATTAACCAAATACGTACAACTGTTATTAAATGATGCGCTTACTTATTCGGCAATAGATTTTTGTTTATATAATATTTAGAAAACTAACAAATATTTTTACGACACTGTGATGTCTGGTGGTAAACAAACTTTCGGTCTGCTTAATGATAAACGGTGACTGCAGCCTATGAACGCTTGCAATAGCAGAACCTAATATACGCTTTACCAAACATATGGAATTGTTCACTACTCTCTCGGAGAAACCGGTACCATTATTAAATATTGCTAAATAGAAGCTGCATTACATTAAAAATTGGTTACAATATTTTACACGCTTTTTTATTAGCTTCACCTGTAACTTTGTTTGTATGTAATCGACTACTTTGGGCGCGATTTCGACCTACTTTAAATGGTCAAATTTCATTCAAACTTTGTAGATTTATAGAGGGCCGGGGACTATACACTAATTTGATAAGATTATTCCATTATTCAATTTGCAAAATAAGATTTGTTAATATATATAACTTTCATCTATAGTCGATAAGGTAGGAATTGATGTTGATTTTAATTTCCAATCATTATGTTTAACCGATTTATCTAATATTAATACATTTTCGAATAACAAAGTGAATTTTTAATTTAACAAAATAAGCAACAATTTAAATTTACCATTTTGAGGAAAGAGCGTTGTTCGCTATTGCAATGAATGGTGATTGAGTTACCGATTAATTTTGCTCCAATAACAAAATAGTTAAAAAAAAAACTAAAAATAAAACAAAAAAACACGCTTTTATATAAAACCAAACTAAAAAATAGAAAATAAATGAAAAAAAACTGAATTAAGAATAATGTAATTTTTTTAAATAAACATAAATTAATAATAGTGTAAATAATAAAAAAGTATATTTTATTTTTAAAAAAGGAATGGGAATACCGCGTGACTTTGGCTTTTGTTGTTTTTTTTTTTCAATTAAAGAATGTTTCCTTTTACTATAAAAGTTTTAGTTTTATGGTGTGTCTTTTATGATATATCTGTTTTTTTATTAAGGTAAGATTAAATCACGAAGTGATGTCACTAATATAAATTTAACTACTATTTATTTTACTAGTAACCCATCCTTACATTTTCATCTTAATCGCGGTAGTGACTGAACTAAAAATATTTATTTATTACAGTACAAATATTTCATGATTAGAATTAGTCTTATCGGCTTTAATATTGTTAATTATGACATTAAAAATAGAAATACTAATAAAATCTGTAAAAACGGTAAGTTTGGAAATGTTAGTAGCAAAATTGTAAACCAATACTCACCATAGTAATGTTGTTATGATACTTTGTTTTTTGTTAAGATTTTTCATTTCTTAATATTTTACTATTCCATTGTATTTATCATTCTGTTATAATTGCTTTATTCTATCTTTGTTGTTAATATTATATAGTGATTTTTTTGTATTAGATGTATAAAATAATAATTATCTATCTTGAGATAGAAATTTAAGTTCAACTTGAGTATCTACAAATAATTGTGAAAAAAAATTGTGACGTGTGCGGACATGTGCATGGCAAAAGTCGCGACTTTATTATGAAACTAGCTGACCCGTGCAACTTCGTCTGCACCAAATAGGTTATTACCGGTTCCAATTTTATTTCCAAACGCCAAAAATCTTAAAAAAGCTAAAACCCGATTGTAGCGAAATTTACCGGGTCCAATTGTGACTCGCAACTATACTATATATATTGGCAAGAAATGTCTTCCCGATATCCATTGGATCACTCCTTTGACCCTCACCTCCACGCCCCATTTACTATATAATATATATTTCCCTAAATAAAAAATAATCTAATATACCTTTCTAACAGTGAAATAATTTTCAAAATCGCATCAGTAGTATCAGAGATAACCCCGAACATCCAAACTCACAAATTTCAACTTTTTAGTATTGGAATTTCATGGATATGAATTCTACAATTGTCAAATTAGTCATGGGAGAGTCACTTTATAGATAATATTAAATTTTTATTATATAATTTAGTTCTTCCAGATTATACTACTGAGATACACAAAGACAAACACAACACTACAGGCATCAGGCCTTAAATAAATATATATTTACATAATAATTAATGTTTGTTATTGTGTTATGTTGAAGTTTAATTTTGTTAAAACATATGAAATTAGAGTATTGACAAAATGAGAAAATACATACCTTTGTGCCTTTGTTAAAATCAGACGGACGTAGTATATTGTTAGGTAAAATATCATACAATGAAATACTAAATTGGGGTAATCGAAAAAATGTGTTCTAGAGTGCCTTCATCCGACCCCTATACACATATTGATTTGTTGCTGATTCTGAACTTTGCAAGATGCACTGGAGAGAACTCAGTCTACAGATAGTAGACGCAGCAAACTTACAACAGTCAAAAAATTTATAAACCCATGGCTTATCAGGAATGTTATCCTAAATGGAAGCATAAGATTTGCCTTTGATTTGGTAGAATACATTCCAGTTTGAGTTCCATGATAGTAACAAATGAGTCTTGTTTGGGGAGGATAAATCCTGAACATAGGTTTTATAATGAAAGCAATATCCAGTCTGGTATCCAATAACCAGCTTCTTTAGCGATACGATCAGCAGCTTCATTACCCTGGATCACACTATGTCCTCGTATCCATGCCAGAACTACATAAATTCCTAAAAAATTACATTGATACAAATGGAATTGATTAATTGTGATAACTGATGTTTCATTGAAATATGTCAAACATGTCAAGACAATATCAAATGTATTGTAAAAAGTTTCAATAAGAAGAAAAAACCCTTTCTTGCTTTAAGGCAAACAATTTCATTAATATATTTTAAAAAAACGTTATAGATTTTTTGATACAGAAACCTTCTCGGGAGTCCCCAGAATATCCTCCTAAATTATTATCACAATCTGATTAGTAGTTTGGCATGCACAGAGGACAAACATATAAATATTGATTTTTATATATAAAGAATAATGATAAATTAAACACTGAATAATCTGGGATAATCAAGTTAATAAAAGTTAATACACCAATAGGTAATCCTTGAGTAGGTTTGCTATTGAAATGAAAATTTTATTTGTGTATATATTATATACAGTCTCTCTCTCTCTCTGTCTTTCTAGAGAAAGAATTGATAACGACACCTAACCTATGGTACATAGGTGTACCCACTCTACACATCCACAATACGTAAAAATAAAATTAAAAAATCATCTCTACCACTTTATCATAACAATCTTCAACTTGTATTAAAACTTTTTCATACTCCATTGTATTGAAAAAATTATAAAAAAAAGATATACGCATCGCGTCGCGTCGTCGAGTCAACTGTCACTTGCCTGTAACCATTCGTCTAAGAGCTAGGAACGGTTTCATTTTAGAATGTTTTGTTTTTCACTAACTTTGAAATGCTACTGAAATATGAAATTATTATTGCCAGACATTTTTGTTATTGATAATAATGTGCTTGAAGCTATTTTTTGTAAATATAGTGCAAAGTATGTTAAGATTGCTGTAATATTAATATTAAAAGAGGGTAAATTAAAAATAATATGTATAGAATAACTTAGCTATAGCGATAGCTTAGCGCAACGCTGGCTGTATAATAAAGATAGCGATAATTGTGGAAGCGCTTATTATAGATGCATGTATTCAAGATGACGTCAGTCTCAAGTCATATGTCTACGTATATCGTTGTTTTTCACTGTTTATGGTGAAATCTCAATATCATAATGGTTAATAAAATGAAATATGTTCTTTGTAATGGAAAAAACAAAATGGTTTGAAATGAATAATTTTATTTATAAACAATATCATTGGGCACATTATTGTCAATAACAAAATTGTCTGGCAGTGACAAATTCATGTTTTTAATAGCGTTAAAAAATTACCGAAATTTTTTTTTCCTAAAATCATTTATAAATATAAATTTTGATCTGTAAACGTGTGATGCGCAATAAAAAACACAACGTTAACCGGCTGCCAGGTATCCTGAATCCTGTTTGGAAGGCCATAATATATCTTCATACTAAAGAACTAGCTTTTCTAACATTCTCGTTCTTCTAATGTTTCTGGCTCTTGTACTAAGGTGTCGCAAAAAAGTCTAGTTACATTAACTACAATTTTTTGTATTTCGTTATCCTGGAGAACCCCTTGCGTTTTATGGGACAAAAAGTATCCTAAATGTAACCTTGTAATATTAGTTATTACTGTGTCAAGTTTCGTTAAAATCGGTTCAGTACTTTCAGCGTGATGCGTGTTCACAGGGACAGAAAGACAGACAAAAATTGTAAAAAGATTATTTTTGGCTTCTATATCGATAACAAAGTCTACCCCGATCAAAATTTTCAAAAAATATTCAATGTACAGATTTGGCCTTGCTACAGTTTTATTATAGTATAGATTATAGTATAGTCAGCGTCGATACAGATACCGTTAATTTGTCGTGTTAAAAAAACCGTGTTATTATGATTAGCATTTGTAATGTGTTTAGAGATACAGGATTATAAACTTTGTCAGTAATAAGAAAATTTTACTTATGGAGGGATGTTAACATTTGGCATTTACTAAATATTATGTAACTAATATACTCGTTTATTATAATCAAAATAACGCTATTTATTGAAAAGTTGATTCCCATTATGATCCAATTATTTCAATACGAGACTCAGCTTTGTCTCTTAATTGAGTTAAAGATTCATTTAATAGAAACGGTTGCGGAATAATTATTTCTCGGCGAGACAATAAACAACGTAGCGATAGACTATAAAACTTCTTTTGTACGTTTAACGCGAGTTAAGCGCTGTGTAATTAAATCGAAGCCACTCAGGAGTCTAGCAACGAGTAAATCAATTGTGAGCCGCATTTAGTGATGTTGTTACATGCTTTGACAGATCCTCGATGGAACATGCTTTGAGCGTGTTCGTGTTCCAACGCGCAGGTAACGCAATTTAGTGAAGGCAAGCCTTTGTACCTTGCTAAGAGCAACGTCAAGCGAGTAACTTAAGTAAAGGAACACTTTCAACTCTAGATGAAAGTCTATGTTTGCAATTTACCGCGTATGTTCGTGATAATTAACACGATTCATTATATGTGTCTACGAGTAGACAGAAAGATTGAAGTGTTAACTCTCTAGTTGGACTAGAGGTTAATTAGAGTCTAACTCTCTGTCTTTTAACACACCTTCGTTTCTGTCAGATTAATGATTTCATTTGTGCACGCATACCAGTTTAAAATATTATGATAATACAAGCTTGTAAGAATCCCTCTTTTGGCCCAGAGGTCTCTTCCCCAAAGTAGGCTTATGACTTGAGGCTTGCTTACTACGTAAGATTAGGACTTTTGCTCGTATCTTCTCTCGATTTGACCTATCCCTGAGGAATAGATTTTAGAAATAACAATTTTAAATAAGCTATCTTAGTATATTTTTTTGAGATAAGGACCTGGCATCTAATTGTAAATTCTGTAGAGAATAATTTTTGTAAAGAGAGTAGAGCCGCCAATTATTCTAAACTTTCTATTGAACGATTTTGGTGGCGTGACTAGTGCCGTCAATTATTATAAATTATGATACAATTTGTATAGAAAAAAAATTGGTAACACGAGTAGTGTGACCAATTATTTTAGACTTACTATTAAAAAATTTTGGTAACACGAATAGTGCCGCCAATTATTATAGAATTTCTATAGAAAAAAATTGGCAATACGAGTAGTGCCACCAATTATAGACTTTCTATAGAACAGTTTTGGTAGCGCGAGTAGTACCGCCAGTTATTCTAGACTTTTACCACCATCCGCGACACACATCTGTATCGCACTTTATGATGACCAAATTGCGATTACCGTATCATATAAATATACTCCATATGATGAAGTAGAAAAATCAATTCTACTTTTGACCTTTAAGTAACGTGTTTATTTATAGTTTTATTTATTATTTAGTATTTATAGTATATATAGTATTTATTAGTTTGCAGTAAATAAATTTTGCTTTTAAATGTTATTGGTCCATATAAGTTATAGATTTCTTTTTTTTCGAACTGACTACGCTATTGGTCTAGCAAGGTCTTAACAGCTTCACCGAACTACTAAGGCGAGTGCTTAAGGCACTCAGCCGATTTTATTTGACAACTAGCTCAAGGGTGCACGGCACACCTCGGCTTGGGTTGCCTGACTCATGCAAATCGTGACCTATCTGAGCTAAGCTAAGCTACATATTCATACTTATATGAGTTATTGAAACATATATGTGTAGCAAGTACACATTCCTCAACAACTCTTATATGTATTTTGTGTCGGATGAGTGTATAGCTTTTTAGTGCAATACATTTCTTCATTTCGTCTCAATAATGTGTTCATATTTATTGTGCTCATTTAGATATTCAAGCTAAAATGTTTGATGTAATATTCTATTATATTTAAATATTCAATTAATACGTTTTTTATTCAATTAAGTAATAAATAATAGTAAGTAATATAAGTAGAACGTTGTGTGATAAAATGATATATTATTACTAGCGGACCGGGCGGACGTTGTCCTGCCTTGAAAACAAAAAAAATCCTAAAAGTCGATCGCAGCGCCACCTGCCGGGTCCAATTGTGAATCTAAACCATTCTCGAATCTCCACGAACACACACAAAAAATTTCATCAAAATCGGTCCAGTCGTTTAGGAGGAGTTCAGTCACATACACACGCACACAAGAAATATATATATTAAGATATACCATAAGTAATCAATAATATATTTTATATTGAATATGTATTGCGAAATCCTTTATGGAGAAGCGAATACATTCAAAATTGTATGAAACAGTAAATTATAGTTAGGAATGTTAACCTCAAATGAATATTTGCATTTTTGCATATTAAACGGTTTAAAAAATTGACAGCTTTCTCACACATGGATTTTTTTTATCAACTCAAAAAGCTTAATTCACAATTCCGAATAGCGAATATGCATACCTTTTATCGTTCTGTAACCTTTCTTTTTGTTATAAAAAGCTTTCAGGACAAAAAAAATGACACATAGATAAAAGAAAGTCGGGATTCTGACAATCCGATTAAATTGTAATTAATGTATGCGCTTTCGAGCACAAGTGACGATAGGAGGGACATATTTAATTGTGCTTTAGAGATGGAATAGCTTAAATATTTTGAATAAAAGGAAAAACAACTGAATTTATTTTTATCTTTGCGGCTGCACTCAAGATTGCAGTAGCTTATACTACCCGTGAATAAAAATGGAGATATTATAAGACTGTCGAAATATTTCTAAGCGTATTTGTTGGCTGTAGTACGACAAATAGGATAACTTATCTCAACTATTCCTTAGTTAGTGAGTAATTCTCTACAGCAGCCGAGAGCTAGAGCTCTTTGATATAGACGTTGAGAGTCAACCGACCTCTTTGCTTTGATTATGTCCACTTGACATCTTGCCCCAATTGACTTACCTGTGTTATTTGTTATGTATGTTTTTATACGTTTAAATAGGTTAATATTTCATGTACATATACGTATTACAGACAGAAATGAGGCTGTTAAAAAACGTTTTGTACGTTATTTAGCTTTTAAATTTGGAATGAGATAGGACATATTAAAATATTTTAAACTGAACACATTATGCGCCTGGCAAATGATTACTCTATTTATTCTTCATAAGATAAATGCTAAATCGGATACTATCGAATTATTGATTCAATCCTCGCTTAAAATAAACAATAGAAGAATGGAAACCCTATTTAATATTAAAATTACAGCAATAACGTTACTAGAGCATTAAATGAATACAGTATCTAGATATATAATATTTGATTGTAATTTAAGTACTTATCTGAAAATTTGTAGGAATACTTATCTTAATTACGGGTTGATTCAAACTTATTAAGAAATCGTTGTTGATTGCTTTGAGAGGAGCGTAAATTCGGATACATATGTCATATACCAGTATACGTTTAATTTGTAGTTTGTTGAAATATCTTTGTAAATAAATAAATTGTGAACACTGTTATGACATAATGTAGAGTATTAGATATGCTTGCGACTTCGCATACGTTTGTTATTAATTGTTGTATTAAATAGACGAGTTATAGCGAAATAGATATCGTATAAATATTCTTCATGTTCAAATATTTACATACTATAGTCGACGTATTATGAACTAAGGCTTCGGGTCATAAATCATATTTATCTGTTTGTCTCGCTCGCACTTACAGGTCTTATGGAGAGGTGTAGTGGTGTGCGTAAGAATTGTAGAGGTGCATATCGATAAAAGGATAGGTACGATCGATATGCTAAATAATGTTAAGTATTAATAGGAATAATTTGCGCAACGAAGCGTAAGTAGTGTCGTAACAAAAAATCTTATATTCATAGGAAAACAACAACCCTTACTCGTAACCACCAATCAGGAGCCAGAGTGCTAATGAAAGTCACGATGACGCATCAACCCCGCGTGCGCAGGTAACTAAGTATAGATAACGGGTTGCATTGCGTGCACATTCCTAGTGTCAGTGACATTTATTGTCCGACGACTCAGTTTAAAATGCGTCGACTATAGCTAATACCCACGAATTCGTCTGCGTCATTTATTATTCTAACAATATGTTTTATGTTCAAAGGAAAAAACATAAATAGCTAACACACCCCTTGCCCCACTTCTCCACGGTGTGGAAATAATAATAATATTTATTAAAAACAAAGCAAATGACAAAGATAGTTACTTAATCTATGACACTGAATTTAATTGAATAACCTATGTATTAAGTACACTAGTTTACCATCATACCTACCAATAGTAATTATCGTTGACATCTGTACTAGTGTTCAACTGTATCACAGATATCAAATACACATCGTTGTATTTATAAAAATTGTAGTTTCTTAAATCTTCAATGTCTTTGCCGAAATCCATCATTAAATATTATAGTGGATGTTACTTTGTACTTCCGCCTGGAAAGAAAGAAAGAAAGGAAAGATAGTTGTTTTCCAGGCGTAAGTAAAGACCAAGTGTCTAAGAAGAAAAATAAATTATTGAAATCTATTTAGTCGTTTTTGTGTGATTCGTGCAGAACGGCAGATTTCTATCATTTTATTTAATACAAGTTACTAATACTAATGGCGATTGGAGGAACTGTATAAAATTGAATGTGTTACAGCGCCATCTAGTGACAGAGCTATAGTTAAATAGCATAAAAACACTCCGTGAGAAAACACTTACGTGTGCCAACTTTAATTAGGCAAAAGGTAATTAGTTTCAATTGACCGCGATGAAATTTCGCATAAATGCACGCAATAAGTGCAGAAAAGGAAAACTCTTTTTCACAAAACAATTACTAACCCCGAGGTATTTTTCTGTCAAAAATAAATTTTACAACATTAACGTGAGTAAAGTCACAGGTAAAAGCTGGTTTTTGTATATAAATATATGTCGGCGCCGCGCCAGAATTGTCCCCAGAATTCATCATAAAAATGATACTATTCATGAGAACCAAATTAATTATATTGTCTTTTACAGCGTCACTTTACAATTATCGTCCAAAGAATGTTTTCTTCTTCTTGCCCGTCTGTAACTCACTCAACTCCGCCAATAATAACATGTTTTCTTTATTATAAACACAATTAATGTCAAGGGTTTACAAATTAATATAAAAGAAATAACAATATGCAAATTATTTTTAATTTTAATTAAAAGCTGAAATATAATTTAATTACCTTATTTAGAAATACTTATCATAAAAAAATACACCGGAAATGTCGTATTTTACACATTTGTTGCAAAAATAAATCATATTTATATTTTGATATTTTTAAAACAATATTAGATTACAATTACACATAACCAAAACCTTAGATTAAATCTTAATTAATTTAGTTCGTTACTAATCATAGTAATCTGTTCGTACTTTTCTATATTTTATTTACTTTAAAACAAAGAGTTGCTAATAATTTTTCCTGTGTTATATAAGTTCCGTATTAGCCGATAGATGGCACTACAAATAATAAAGTTTTGGAGTTTTTGGCTGGATATTGGTCTGTCATGTAGTGGATTTATATTTTATTCATAATCTTGTGTTACTTGACTCTATATTGTGTAAAATTGGCGGTGTTTTATGTAATATAGTTTGTTTATTGTGCATAAGTGAAGTGAATGGAAAATAATACCGCGGACCATGAATCCTGAGATGCCACAAAAACTCCATGGAAAGTTCTAACAAGATGGCCACTATCTTGTTAGTTCATTGAAATTATATGAAGAAACTTGTAGTATCGATACTCACTTGACAATGGCAGTAATAGTCTACTGGAAGACTGATTGCCAAAAATGTAATGGAAGAAGAACTTGTAATACTATTAACTACTCGACGATGGCAGTAATAATCTAAAAGATTGGTTGCCAAAAATAAAGTTACAAAAATTAAATAAAAATAAAGCTTTGATTTAATTTGTTACTTTCTTACATTGACACCAGATGGCAACACGGTGGAGCGCCCATATATGCATAGATATTGTAATTACACCCGAGGAATTAAATGATACGCATAAACACTACATGACATTCATGAGTGTCAAGAAACGTATTCGAATCTACGTATTTACTTCAGATATTTAAATTTTTTATTAAAAGTCGCCAAAATTGATTATTAAAACTCGTCCTTATTTCGAAGAAACGTAGTAAATGATAATAAAGAATTGCTATACCTGTGCATTATAATAAACGTGTTTCACTACCGATAGTATACATATGTAGCCCATTCTATATAGCATGAATAAAGCCTAGAACTTAGATAACATTATAAATGTATTCATTAGTGTCTTCAAAGTGTTGGCACAAGGTTTTTTTCTTTATCAAAACGCTTGTTTGGTTTAAACATAAAATTTGTTTAGGTCAAATATAATCAAATATAAGTCAATAACAAACTCTCTTTAAAATAACAAGTATTTTTACACGTTTCTAAATTTTTCTTTAAGATACATTCAGCAGAGGTTCAGATATTACAATGGTAATTAACTTGCATTTAATTATTTTAAGCATATCTTTTTATCTATACTTCAATCTATACTAATATATAGAGGTTGAGAGTTTATTTGTTTAGTTGAACGCGCTAATCTCCACTGTTACATAGCTCATTTATAGGGAAAGGCTATATCACCAGTAAAATCAATAGGAGCGGAGCACCAATGAAGAATGTTTCAAAGTCGTTTTTTCCTTTTCAGAGCTTCCGCTGGTGTTAGCGTTAACCCAAAATAACTATTCCACGCGGACGAAGTCGCGGGCAGAAGCTAATTCAATATATAACTAAATGGCGAGTGGAATTCCTGTGTCTTCCTAATCAATAGTATATGTACGTGTAAATGGAAAAAGAAAGTGTGTACTGTGACAAGCCGTGGATAACCTCCGTGGATAAGCGATATAATTCATTATGCCGGGATTTATCCGTGGAAGTGTTAAGGGAGAGTTGTTGTACGTTACATGCCTCGTAAATATTCCATTCAAGACATTGTTGTCGTCGGTCACTCCGAATTATTCATATTGCGAAGTCGGCTCCGTGCCAGTTTTTGTTTCGTTTATTTTTTTGTTCACTTTTTCAGGTTTAGTTGTATTATGTATATAGAGCTCGGACATTATGAATATTGTGAATGATACAGTTAATGATCATTAAGTAGATAGAGTAAGAATATTCCACGTTAGAAGAAATAATATAAATGAGAATGTTACAAAAAGACCTGCCTACACTATATTAAACAGTAAAATAAAACACAAATTACGGGATAGTTCTGTAGCACTTTCTTCTTTAATTTATACATTAATATATAATTTAACAATATAGATGCTTTAAAACAAAACCGGCACCGACATGACAAAAGTATAAATACAAGTTGATGTAGTAAAAAAAACGAATACATTAAAAAAAACGAATACAGTAACATACTGCATTCCTTACAATGCTATATGGATGAAATAGGAAAAGTAAGACCGTAACAGAAGGAGTAAGTAGTTAGATTGGGCGTGGAAACAGGTTGAGAAAATTGTTATATCCTCATTTTTGGCCATCGCAGTAGGATCATAATAGCACTGTGATGAAAAATTTTAAAATAAAATAATAAATTGAAAAATAGATAAATAATATTAGTACAATAAATTTTAGAAACTGATTTAATAAATATATTGTTTCAATTAACATAATTATTCCAATTCCGAAAATAAAGTATATTTAAAGCCATGAATAAATTCGACGACTAAAACCATTTATTGTCGTAACTGTGTAGCATTTCCTCCTAATAATTGAATTCTAAAACTATATCTGTGAGGTCTATTTGGTAGTTTTGCTTGTTTTTGAAGTGAAACTTCTCATGCGACTTCCAACAAAGTTGCGTTGAACGTTTAACGCTACCATGGAGGGGGTATGAAAGCACTGTTGCGTTAAACGTTCAACGCTCCTGGGGAGGGGCAATATAAAGAGCCAGAGCGAGAAAAATAATCAAACATTTCGTATCTCACTTTAGTTACCATAATCCCATCGTAAATGTTATATGGATATTTCTCCACTCGAAAATGATAATTAAAAGATGCGATCAATTGTGAATTGTAAGCGATGTTAATAAAGTTTGTCTTAAGGAAACAATATGATTTCACTAAAAATCAAATTCTACCCCTTCCTATTTTCATTTCCACATTACGAAGTTTCACTTCTTCCGCGAAGAGTGACTCCACGCACTATTTTGTACATTTGTAGTCTCCTCTTTAATTTAAGATAATATCTAGCCTGGAACGTAATGTAGTATACTGTAAACATATACCGTGTTATTACAAAAAAGTTAAATACGTATTAAATACTTGGTTTAAAAAAGTTTCCCAATAAATGCACCGCGCTCGCCCGAGGCAAATTCGCGTTATCCTTTTTCACAAGTCTAACCTAACGTAACCAAAACGAGACAAAAAAGCAGATGGCGAAAATTCATCGACCGCGGTGCATTTAATATGATACCTTTTTTAAGCCAGGGTTCAATACGTATTTAACTTTTTTGTAATAACGCCGAATCTGTTATTACCACATTCCTAATCCTATTACAAATATGCTGACTATGACTACACTACAGTAGCTATACAGTACGAGAAATTGCACTCTGTCATAATGTTCTAGTGAGGTTTCAGCTTTCTCGTAAAATGGTTCAGCGTCTCTAGAGTATTGCTCCGACTTGATAGTTCCACGCTATGTATAGATGATTTGGATATAGGTATATTTCACTAACTATTATAATACATTTCTTAATAGCATTCCGTACATACTTCAATACTTCTGATTATTAAATAAAATCATCATGATGTGACATGAGTATAATAATATTTTACTGGTCATTTTTAAAGATGTTTTATTTGTTAATATTTAATAACTGAATATCATAAAGAAGATGTAAACGAATTGATTGAAAAAAATAATATTTTTAAAATAAATTTCCCATCCAAAGGATTTGGCAATTTAATTGGTGAAATGGAATTAATCAGTGGAACGTTTCTCACGCTTCATCCGGGATTATACTGATAAAATATAAAAATGTTTTTTTTTTGGTGTTCATATTTTATTGTTTGTGGTTTTTCAACGTACACAGATTTACCTTTCTTTATTAACAATGAGGTTCCTATGTATACGATTACATTAATAACTTTTCGTTAATTAGTTCTTTTTTACATTTGTAGAAATATTTCAGTATGAAATTTGGTGGCTTATTAAACGTTTATTTCATTTTCTTTAGAACATATATTTAAACTTCAACGCTATTTGCCTGATCACCGTCAAAGTTGACATACCTAAATATTTTTTCATCCTTACTGACAAGAGTTTTTGGCGGGATTTAGGTCTGTCATGTAGTGGATTTATATTTTATTCATAATCTTGTATTAATTGACTCTATATTGTGTAAAATTGGAGGTGTTTTATGTAATATAGTTCGTTTATTGTGCATAAGTGAAGTGAATGGACAATAATACCACAGACCATGAATTCTGAGATGCCACAAAAACTCCATGGAAAGTTCTAACAAGAGAGCCACCATCTCGTTCGAACATTGAATCAACTACTCGACAATGGAAATTAACAAACACTCCGGGTGAGAGAAACGAAATAATTCGGACAAAGAAGATGGTAAGCTTTATTAACAAGGAGATTAAGATAAAAAAAGATGGATAAAAGAATATATTATAGAAGATTTGGCGTTTCTGCCTTTACATTAATTTGGGCATAGAGAAGATTTGGCGCGTATGCTTTTCCATTAACTTGGACATAGAAGAAAATTGACTAAAGAATACACAAGAACTACCTATATTGACAACTTCAGAATTGGCAGTATGGATTAATTCCTTCGCCTGTCCTAATGGACGAATATTATTACTACTACCTTACTGCAATGATATCATACGTCACCTTTTTACTTGTAATATCATTGTTTACTAATATTATAAATGCGAATGTGACTTTTTTGGTTGTTACGCATTCAAACCTTGACTGCCTAACAGATTACCATGAAATCTTGTATACACATTGTTAGGGGTACGTAAAAGGACTTAAGGTACCTTTTATCCAGAAATACCCTTACTGAACGATAGGCCTAATTTATATTAACGCAAAAGAAGCTGCAGGCAACACGTAGTTTTATTGTATATAATACTGGAGCGCATCACTTTCTATAACGTCATCCAGATGATCGGTATGAAAATGTATAATACTTTACTAACACTACAACTAACAATACTTTAGTAAGAACTACCTAAGAATAAATTACGTATGGCGTCCACACTACGCAACACATACCTACTTTGCGTTTACCATAAAATTTTTTAAGAATGTGAGTATGGTAGTCATTTAAAGTTGTCCTTATTAAAATAATTGTGCAATTGTGGTGTGTGTGTACGTATATGTTAAACTAGCTTCTGCTCGCGACTTCGTCCGCGTGGAAAAGTTACTTTGGACTAACGCTAACACGAAACGGAAGCTCTCTAAAGGAAAATAAGCCCTGATTTTGAAACTATCTTCATTGGCGCTCCGCTCCAATTGGTCTTAGCGTGATGATATATAGCCTTTCTCGATAAATGAGCTATCTAACACTGAGAATTTTTCAAATCAGACCAGCAGTTCCTGAGATTAGCGCGTTCACGCAAACGAACTCTTCAGCTTTATAATATTACTAGCGGGCCCGGCAGACGTTGTCCCGCCCTGATTATGAAAAAATCCTTGATAAATTATATACTAAAACGTTCCTCATCAATCACTCTATCCACCGGTGAAAACCGCATGACAATACGTTCGGTAGATTTTGAGTTTATCGTGAACAGACAGACAGACAGACGCGGCAGGGGACTTTGTTTTATACTATGTAATGAAGTATAGATATGTACTCGTACTTCAAGACGCTGTATAATTTATCTTCATGTCCATTAATAAACTACTATAACTTGTACTTTATGATATCATTTATTTAATAAACGAACAGTTCTTTGTGATTCATCTGATTGCTTAGATGTCTCAGACGTTCGATGTATAACCACTTTAATCTCAAAGGAAACTTACCAACTCTTATGTTATATACAAACTTCAACGCCGTCGTGTTCAGCGAATTCCTGGTATTGATTTTACTTCTAAGACCGTATAGTAAGGATCTGATAAGTTTCAAATGATTGAAGACAAATTGGTTCAAATTCTAATTTAAGTCTATAACATTAACTTTAGGCAAACTGTGCATTCTTGTGAAACAAAAGAAAATCGTAAACAATAAATATTGATTTCTAGAACGTAATGACGTTTTGAATGAGCACATACTAGTGATTTATTTGTGATATTATGGCATAATTTATGAGATTATCGTACTAATATTAAAAAAAGGTGCCGTGCACCCTTGCGCTAGTTGCTTAAATAAAATCGGCTGAGTGCCTTAAGCGCTCGCCTTAGTAGTCCGGTGAAGCTGTTAAGACCTTGCTAGGTCAATAGCGTAGTCAGTTCGAAAAAAATAATTGAACGTTTCTTTTTGAAACGGGAAAATTAATACAAAGTATGTCTTCTGTTGAGCACAATAGTTAAATAAAAAAATACTTTATTCAATGTAGGCCCTAAGAAGGCACTTATGAACGTCAAAACTACCACCGGTTCGGAAAACAGCACAGTCATTAAGATGAACCGGCAAGATACTCGATCTGGTTTATCTTTTTAACATACATATGTATATATAATATTTAGTATACATCACACGTCACAATCCTTTCTAGTGGATGCACAGAGATGAGTCAATTCCAGACATAACCATCGTTCACATATTGATCCACTCTAAAATAGCCTTTTGACACAAAAACCCTTGACATGGCGCTGAAACTCACAATCCGGCAAATCTCAAATCAAATCAAGAAAAACTCTTGTTACAATATTGTATTTTGGATGTTGTACCTTTATTGAAGAAATTAAGTTACAGTATAAAAAATGGCTGCATAAAGACCTTTAATACTTCAAATTTCTTACCATAACTTTATTCACCGCGGAAAACCTAATTGACCAACGACCTACTGACAGTCTTTGCGAGTTAGTCCATTGCAAAAATCAGAAAAAAACAACTATTAGTTAACAATAATATTCTGTCAGATTTCATCTGACTTATTTTCATAACTAGCGGGCCCGGCAGACGTTGTCCCGCCCTGATTATAAAAAAAATCCTTGACAACTTATATCCCAAAATATTCCTCATGAATCACTTTATCCACTGGTGAAAACCGCATGAAAATCCGTTCGGTAGTTTTTGAGTTTATCGCGAACAGACAGACAGACAGACTTTGTTTTATACTATGTAATGATAATGATACGTAAAATATGTAGCTAATTTTGTCACATCTCTCTAACATATATACACGTACAAACTTTTAGAATATATATTCTATTCAGTACTTGTTGATACTCGCGACTTCGTTTGCGTCTTTTATAAACTGAACATTATATTTTAATATACAGAGGAAAAAACATAAACGCAAAATATATTAGAACCGAAATTGCATTCTGTACTGAAAGCGAATATATACATACCTATAATCTATACTGTATTTTGTAATACGGTTTTTGCTCGTCGCTTTGCTCGCTCTAATGTAGATTTAACCTATATCTCGAGAACAGTACTTTTTCTGGATAAAGTATACCTATAATTTCTATTAGTATACCTATACTATTACATAGGTACATACCTACTTATATAACTGCAAAATTTCAAGATAATTGGTTAAGTTGTTAATGTGTGAACACGTAACAAATAAAGAAACTTACAATCTCATTTATAATATTAGTAAGATAAATGTTATATTTTGATGTAACATGATTCATGTAATATGTTGTAATAAATCGAAATTAATAAATATGAACAGTAGTATACACTGTAAAGTAGAGAGCGAATACAGAATAAATATAGACCAGTCATGTTGTACACATCTGAGTGCCGGGCGACGAAAGAGACGGTTGAGTGAAAACTACATATGGTAGAAATGCGAATGTTAAAGTGGATGTGTGGTGTAACTAGAATGGATAAGATTCAAAATTTATATATCAGAGGAAGTTTAAAAATAGCACCAGTGACAGAGGAGTTGCGGAGTAATAGGTTTTATAACAAAGTCCCAAAACACATTATCGATTTGCCGGATAGTGAGTTCAAGAACCATATCAAGCGGGTTTTAATATCTAAAGGCTATTATAGGGTGGATCAATATGTGAACGATTGTGACGTCTAGAAATGGCACCCCCCTCTGTGCATCTACTAATAACGAATGTAAATAATTATGTTTTGTAAAAATATATAACATGAAAAGATAGACCAGATCGAGTTTCTTGCCGGTTCTTCTCGATGACTGGGTTGTTTTCTGAACCGGTGGTAGCTTTGACGTTCATAAGCGCCTTCTCAGGGCCTAAATTGAATAAAGGATATTTTGATTTTGATTCATGGTATGGGCATGTCATGAGGAGAGATAAAAACCATGTAACTAGAAACGCTTTGAGTATGATGGTCGATGGATATAGGAGAAGAGGAAGACCGAAAAAGGTATGGATGGACTGTATGGAAAAATGATATATGTGTAAAAGGTGTGAATACTGAAATGACATCTGATAGACGGGAGCGGAAAAGGAAAACATGTTGTACCGACCCTACTTAGGTGAGATAAGGGTAAGAAGATGATGAAACAGTGGTATACACATGGTGTCAGTATTATAACAGATGCATTTGTTTACACTCCTCGTCTATTTTGGGTCTAAGAATAAAACAATTACTTTTAAGTGGTAAGTATTTCCAGTCGCGCGTCAGAGCTGATTCACACCTATTTGGTGCAGACACTTCTTAAAGAAAACTTGGGGATGGGCGCTATAGACTGCGACACAATTCTAAAAAATGTGTGTAGTTTACATACGGTACAAACGAAACCTTCAAAGAGAAAGGAACGCATGTTTCACTGTTCTGCATTAACCGAAAGCAAGCGAGACATTCTCCCACTCTACCCGACACAGTGTTTACCCCCACCACGTTCCGTCACACAAAAAGGTTGCGGATCAAGATTTCAAAGCCTTACCGTAAGAATTACCATTTCAATAATTTAGCTAATAAATGACACGCATTTAATTTGTCAACATACTTATGATTCCAATAAAGTGTACTATCGATGTTAATTTTCTTTGGAGGACATCAAGTACCTTTCCACTTCCAATTACGTACAGTGAACGTACCAAAACACCAGTAAGCGGATTTGTAATATTCACTTACCAACTTAAATCAAAATATCAAACTTCAGAGAGAAACGAGGCACAAATAATTTAATCGACTTCTATTACGTTCTCAATACTGGAACTGGAGTAGCAATTACGAGTTAATGGTTTTCCTAGCACTGTAATTTTCAACAAACGATGATTAAGGAAGCAGATTTTCTTTGTGTTCTACAGTTTTTTCAGTAAATAACATGAAATTCTGAAAACAACAGAAACGTTATCAAATAACTAGCGGTTTCAGCAAATTTGTACGCGTTTCTTGTTATTACACGTTTTTTTTATTATTATTATCATTCCTTGTAATAAATGGTTGAGTTATAGTGTTACGTATATTATGTAAATATTTTTCATACTTAAATATCCACATATACCAATTTTCAAGGCCATGTATTGAACAGTAAAATATTCGAGCGCCATCTAATTAATAATTATTGGGGTGGCAACCATGGATGACATTCACATAAGCCGAGGTAACTAACCTAGGTAGTGGACTTTATTTAAATTGGCTTGAGGTAGATACCATTTCAAAATAAATGCTAAATATATTATTTTATAGTAGGGATAAAAGCTCACTTACCTAATAGTTTTTACCGTTACCGTCAGTTAAATATGCGAAAATAGATTCTGTTTGAGTGCAACAGTAATTGCCACACTTGTTTCTTTGTGAAGGTTTTTCTTTTACTATTATATAATTGTTCCGGCAAACATTGGTTGAGGGTACCCAAATTCTTTTTCAAAGGTTGCATATAAGTAAAAATTGGAGTTGTCCGGTCACTTGTCGTCACTCGCCCTCGGACTGAATGACTAACTCTTAACTACTGGTTTCAATTATGTATCTATAACATCCAGTGATCCACTCAAACACAAACAAAAAAGTAAATCAAAATCTGTCCAATTTAGGAGGAGTTCAGTCACATATACACGTGCAGAAGAATTACATATATAAAGATAAGCAGATGTATAAAGCTTTATTAATTGATTTTCTTTAATATTAATTTAATTCTCTTATGCGTTTTCGAATAAGAGAAAGTGTACTAAGAGCGGTTGGCAATCAACCTTCATCAGATTGATCAACCTTTATACCTATAATAGTATTGAACATTATTTCTTACTGTATTTAAGTTGCTGAGCATTTTATGTGGGTAATGAAGAAAGTTATTTTGAACAGAGAAGCATGAGAAACTGCCAATTAAAGTTGTTTTCCACGTTATTTAACAAGGTGGTCAAATAATTTCTGGAGAGGGTTTCTGCGCCAAGGCAGATAGATTTTCTCAAGCTCGCATTTACCCTGAAATCTTCGAAAATTCGGTATGGTACCGCTGACAGTTTGTACTGGTTAACCATGTCCGTATATATACTAGCTACCTCACATCTTCAACAAGAGATTGTTGATTCGATTATACTATAAATAAATCCTTCACTAAATATTATTAAAGTTAAAAACTTTCCCGATTATCACGTAAAATTATCGTCCGTAAACCGACTTTACAGACAAACAATATTTTTCTTGTTAAAAGGTACCCTATGTCCTTTCCTGTACTCCCGGCGTCGTATATGGAAAATGTCATGACGATCGATTAAATAGTTAAGGCCTGCGTAACAAACAAGTGCACCTACATTCACATTTGTAATATTAGTTAGGATATTTAACGCCAATACACAGGACTGAAAATTATGGTCCTCAAGAGTCAGTGATGTTAGGGGTTTAAACCATGAACTCTTGGTTCATTAGGAGGTCTTATGAACTCTGCGCTATGAGGCCTGTAATATATGCTTTGACATTTTGTTCATGAGAGATTAACTGACACATCGTTCTAAGAAATGAAAGCAGTGTAATACGACACATCTATGTATTAATATGAAGGAATATTCTTTAGTTTCTAAGTATGAAATATAAGAATAACGAGAAATACCAAAAAGGATTATACAATACAAGATATGTGAATGTGCAAGGTAATAAAAGATAATGTATAACACTTCATTCTTAGCTCTTTGTTTATTCTAAACATAGTTTTTTTTAAGCAACGATGGTTCAGTGGCTGGCATGTTTGTCGTTCGACATAGGTTCGAATCCTTAGCAATATTCCAAACCATTCGTTTCATTCGGTAACGCTTTTTCTAACCCCAGCTGGCTAATTACCACCATGAAGTTGGAAATTTGTTACCGAGCACTTACAGTTGTGTTCAGGCAGCTCTTGAAAACTAGCCCTCCTCTAAGTTTAGCCTGTTTAGCATTTTAGATCACATCGGCATTGAACATCGGTTGAGATTATGGTCAAATATTAAATACCTATAATGTATAAGAAAGGGTTAGTAGAAGAAATAATATATGTATGAAAATTGGAATTAAGTATAAAAGCAAATGTTTGCACTGAGATAATAAGGTTGGGGCAGCCTGTATAAGATTCGAATGCCAAGGTATCATATCATGTTCACGCTATTTCTAAGGCAAAACATAAACTTTAGCGATGTTATGTCTTGGCCCAAAGGGTATGGTTGGTATTCGGGCTGGTGACTGGCTTCGGGACTATGCTCCTATTAAGGTCGGTTATACTTAGGTATAGGCTGCAGTGACTAGTTTACTAAAAAAACTAAGATATATTGTATTCTCCATCCATCCGAACAGGTAGGTATGTGGTTTGAAGTTTTAAGTAGTGTAAAGCGTTTAAACGGATAATATTATACAAGAAACAGATTGGATAGTAATAAATTAAAACAAACGTTGGCATCTTAACTACTTTTAAGGGCGTAATGGGACTTGCCCAAAATTTAAACCTCACTACCCTCGTTTACTGTAACATGTTAATTTGTTAAGGCGTTTTACAAATTAGTTTCAGGCTCACATAAATAGTAGGTATTCTGAACGCTCACTTGACGGTGATAAAACATTTGTTTGTACGTATAAATATTGAATGTGTTTATTAATTTCAGTAAATATAAAGTTTAGAATATATTATATTAACTTGAGATAATATAATGTAACTTATTTTCTTTTATTATCAGGTTAGGTCAGGTTAATAAACTTGAATTTATGCCGTACTAGTGGAGACATAAGTATCCGAGTTATTTAACAAGTACCTACTATTTAATATATTTTTTTCGGTATAACAGTTCAGAACTACAGAAGCTTCATATGTCTCGTCATACACACAACGTTTATATTACAAGTAGTTTAAAGTCTGTAATCTCTTAAATATTAATCAAAATTATATACTGTAAAAAGCAAATTATTTAAACATTTATGCAAATAACCAACTATCTATACTAATATATAAAGCTGAAGAGTTTGTTTGTTTGGTTGAACGCGATAATCTCAGGAACTACCAGTCCAATTTGAGAAAATCTTTCGGTTTTAGATAGCTCATTTATCGAGGAAGACTTTACATATCATCACGCTAAGACCAATAGGAGCGGAGCTCCAATGAAGAATGTTTCAAAATCGGGCACTTTTTTCCTTTTGAGAGATGTCGTTAACGTATTATATACGTTGCCATGGTAACGTGGTAAGTTTCTATCGCAAACATTTTCAAAGTTTATTTTGTTTTCCTATGCAAAAAGTTTATTCTATTTTTATTTCCAATTTTTTATTTGTTTTCTATTACATATTATAAAAATAAAGTTTGTGTATGTACAATTAAAATAACAACTTTTTGATGAATGGATGGCTACAAATGACCAAAAAAAATTTTTTATACTTTGACTATATTTTTATATTATTATATTTTGTCTGTTTGTTTGTTTGTTCCGGGTAATCTCCAAAACGGATGGACCTCTTTTAACGGGAATTTTTACTTTTTTTTTCTCGAACTGAATACGCTATTGACATGGCAAGGTCTTTACAGCTTCACCGGACTACAAGGGAATTTTACTGGCAGATAGCCGAAATTATAGCGGTTAACATATTCTATTTTATTTGTCCGCGGCTTCGTCCGCATTGCTATTTCCAAAATGGTTGGACCGATTATCACGGGGTATTCACTGGTAGATAGCAGACCTCATAAAAAGTAATTTAAGTTTTTTATTCGCCTTCGGCCGCAGTGGAATATCCATAATGCTTGAACTGATTTTCACGGGACTTTCACTGGCAGATAACTCACCTTATCAAGAAGTAACTTAGACTATTTTATTTTGTTACTCAAGACTTCGTTCGCAATATCCTACTATCTCCTAATCGGTTGGATCGATTTTCACGGGACTTTTACGGGCAGATAACTAGCGGGCTCGGAAGACGTTGTCCCGCCCCGATAATAAAAAGAAAACCTTGACAAATTATACCTAAACCTTCCGCTTGAATCATTCTATCTACTGTTGAAGTGAAAACGGCATGAAAATCTGATCTGTAGTTTTTGACTTTATCGCGAACAAATAAACTGACAGACCAGAGACTTTCTTTTTAACCGACTTCGAAAAAGGAGGAGGTTACTATGTTCGGTTATATGTATTTTTTTATGTATGTTAATCGATATTTTCGTCAATTGTGAACCGATTTTAATGATTCTTTTTTTATTTGAATTGGTACACTATGTAGTGATTAACTGCTACCTGTGCATTCGTCCGTGTGAATTTGATCAAAAATATGTTACAACCGCGTGAGACGTGTGCCTTACTGGACTCCAAGAATAAATATACATAATTGTAAGTCATATATTGGTATGTAATATTAATTATATCATCTTTTTGGTCAATTTGGCGGCCATATTGTTTTATTTACCGCGTTTGCGTCTACATAACTCAGTGATTAAAGCAACGTATAAGAATAACTTAAGTATATCGACAATATGGGCATATTATATCTATATAATAAAAGATTTAAGACATATGTTCGATAATATATAGTTTAAAATTTTCATTACTTTCTTATATAGTGTTAGTGAGCACTGAGTGTGATATATAGTAGGTTGAAGTTCCAGATACGTTGCTGATGACAAATACCATCCCATTCGGTATACTATTAGTATTCATATATCTAATGTACACGTTACATGTTACAGTAGATGGCGTGCGTGTCGTAGTTACAAATGTTTTTGAAAAAGCATTTCTGTAATGTACACACCCACTCACAATTTTACATTTCTTTAATACATTTTTAAAAAGCGCGTGCGGAGCCGCGGGTAACAGCTAGTTTTTTAATAATATGTAAATGATAAAAAAAATGCTACTGTAGTTTATTTTTTCAGAGATAAACATACACAACCATGTGCTTTTTAAGATATATAATTCTGTAGCATATAATTTGATGTATATTATAAAGTTTAACCAGCATTAGTAGTGTAAGCGCCCAAGAAACTTTACTAATAATGATGATAATGGAAATCTAATTCAATACTTCATTTAATAAGAAGCCTTTATGTGCAGGAATCCCGAAACGATATATGGCTAAATTAAAGTAAACAAGCAACGGCTATCAAACTAATAAATGTTGCAAGACAGTCAGTCGTATATTATCTTAAACTTTGGTTTTATTTATTCAAGGTATCTTGGCAGTATCATCTATTATCAGTGCCACTATCAACTGTCACTGTCACTTTCAGTTTCATTCTACGAAAATAATGTATCGTCACGAGTTTTTGGCGGGATTTTGGTCTGTCATGTAGTGGATTTTATATTTTATTCATAATCTTGTGTTACTTGACTGTATATTGCGTAAAATTGGTGGTGTTTTATGTAATATAATTTGTTTATTGTGCATAAGTGAAGTGAATGGAAAATAATACCACGGACCATGAATTCTGAGATGCCACAAAAACTCCATGGAAAGTTCTAACAAGATGGCCACCATCTTGTTAGTTCATTGAAATTATATCAAGAAACCTGTAATATCGATAATCACTTGACAATGGCAGTAATGGTCTACTAGAAGACTGGTTGCCAAAAATGGAATGGAAGAAGTACTTGTACTATTAACTTCTCGACAATGGCAGTAATAATCTAAAAGATTGGTTGCCAAAGATAAAGTAAAAAAAAATTATCGTCACACCAGCTACAATCATTTTCTTCGCTATTGTTATAATACATTCTTATATAGGGAATCCTTAAGTTGAATCATATAAATTTGTTCAATTGGCGTATAAAAAACTTTCGAACCAAACAAAGTTTTCCCAAAATATTACTTCCGTCATCATTTCACATTACGGAACGGAAATTTCCCTTGCATAATGTATTCGAAATAATTCATTCCGGCCAATTCGTTCAGTTTCACTGGAGTGGCCCAGGATTTATGTCTCCACAACTTTGCCTAAGTAACGTACGGTCATGGCGTCGTTTCGTGTGAATAAATCAAATAACTCAATCCTCTTTAGGGTAACGTGACTTATGCAAACTTACAAAGAAATCATCCGACAAATTACAGTTCAATAATTTTTACAGTTCATTTTTTGGTTTTACGATGTTAGGTCCTATAACACTGGTCTACAACAAAATCCTCCTTCAAAAAATTATGTCATAAATATGAAGATTTTGATGCTCTGAATCTGTTCTCGATAGCCGATTTTTTCTATCACGTCTAGATTTTTCGATATGATTTTTTTTTTCAAAATATCAAAAATTGAGTTCTTTTTTATTCGTTTTATGCGTTAACATTGTATATAAATACGAAATAGGTTTTAATTTAATTTTAAAACAGGTAATAAGAGAAGGAAGGAAAGTACGGAAAGTGATTTCTATGGTAGTCGTAGTACATATGCACCTGCGCAGTATTTACTGTGACTTAAAACAGTTAATTGAAAACTTGTCTTTAAAAAAACTTGAAACATTGTTTACATTTTATATGAAATATTTTAGTGAGTTTTGCACAAAATTCATACTATATCTACATTTTTTTTAAAGTATTTTATGTATAGGTTATCGTTTTTTCTATGAACAGACTTAATAAATATCAAATAGATATTTTAATGAATTCCATTCATTTTTAGGTTATGAAATGCCGCGCACTTGTAAGAAGTATACAGACTATATTTAGAGAGCTATAATGGATAAAGTTTTCAGATCGAAGTTGAACAAAGCTAAAAAAAGCTTGAGTGGCTTTTGTAAAAGTGTGTGATAATTTTCTTGGTACCTAACACAAAAGCTTACAACTACCGACAAATCATTTGAGAACTTCTTTCTGTTTATAAAGCTTTAGGGTGCAATATTTCACTCACAATTCATTTTTTGGATCCGCATGTAGATATCTCCGGAAAATATCTTTGTCAAATCAGATGAGCATGGTGAAAGGTTTCCTAAGGATATTATGCATATTTAAAGACGCTACAGGAAAAATGGTGAGCACCAATGCTTGATGATTTTTATTGGTTTATTCGCCGAGAAACTTCGATGGAAACGATGAAAAGAAAAAAAAACTACAAAATAACTTGAATTATACTACCATAATGAGATAATTATACTGGTATTTCCATAACTTGTGACTGTAAAATTTGCATTTTTTGCTGTAAATACTGTACTCTGTACTCTTTCTTCACTTTCTTGTAATTGTTGCTACTTTGATAATGTTTTTTTAATGAAATGGACATTGTATTTAAAATCTATGTGTTGTATATATACATATATATGTATGTGTATATATGTGTATGTATGTGTATATATGTATGTTAAATTCCGTGTTTAGAGTACCAACTATAATGTTATCATGCATGAAATCAATCAGGAGGTAAAAAAAATGTTTTTTAGGAGACCAGTGTAATTGAAAATTGTGTGCATGTAGATAAAATATTAAAAGATAAACGCTTAATTTTTAAGGCATTTTAAGGCAATACTTAAACACCAATCATTGCCAGATAGTACGAAATTACAATTATGTATGCAATTATTATATATATTGTATGTAATTATGTATGTAATGGTCAATATATCTCACTGTCTATGACGCCTTTTCCTAAGGTTACATAATACGAAGAAACGCACACAAACGTACAAAATTACATACATATAACGCTCAGACCAGAGCAACTGTCAGATAGTGCAATATATAACGAGGGATTGCGAATTTAAGAAACACTGTATAATGTATTCTGTCTCTTTCTGACGCACGTTAAATTCTATAAATGTATATGTTTATCTCCGTTTAATGTCACTTTTGCGTTTCGTGGACTTTAAAGTTACAATGGGGCTAAAGAAGTTTTTACTTCAAAAATCTTGATTTGGAATTTACACAATAAATACATAAATTACATGAAAAGAATTATTCTACACAATATAAGAATAATAATGTATCGATATGTAATGTACATTTGGTACCTATGTATTATAAATGGTACATTAAAGAATATCATTAAAATGTTTACGGTTTCATAAGACAAAATATACATTCATGATAATTGTAACCAGTATGTATGCATATTTAAATATATAATACATGAGATGTGTTCTTTTGTACCGCCTCATGGTTTTGAGTGAAATGAAAGGAATTCATTACCACGTTGGTAAGCTTTGACGAAAATACTAATGATGTCTCAGCGAATGTGTTATAGAGAATTAACTCTATTATACAAATTTAATTATCATAATGTTAACTTATGAAATGTAGAATCTATCTCAGACAATTTCCATTCTCAATGTTCTTATGTTATATAAGTTTTGGAATTAGATGTTTTTTTTATATTAGCATTCTTACTCGATCATTATCTTTTAATTTCAAGTGTATCTTTTATATCTGTCCCAAATTTTGTATCATGTAAAAAAACATTATATAAACTTTCAATTTGCCTTTTTTATGTCATAGCAGGCAAACGAACACGTGGGTCACCTGATGTTAAGTGATCAGCACCGTCCATAGACACTACCAACACCAGTGGAGTCGGAAGTGCGTTGCCAGCCTGTGTTTGGTGGAAAGGGAGGGAGGCGGGAGAGGAGAGGGGAGAGGAGAAAGGAGAGGAGGTGGGTTATCCAGCGCTCTCACTGACCGAACGAAACGCAACAATGCAAGCACTGTTACTTCACGTCGGTTTTCTGCAAGAGGGTGGTACTACCCCGGGCGAGCCGACTCATTTATGCTGGTCCAATAATAGCTTCAGCGTGGCTTGACCACCTCTGAAACCTGCCTCTAGCAAGATCTAATTAGCCCATTATTATTGCCCTTTGTACCTCATGCTTTCTTTTTGCAATAGGCTACAATTTAAAGTAAATATATTCATTAGTGATTCTTTGGCCTCCATTAGAAAGAAGTTGTATTTAAATGTTTACGCCTTTTTTTTTTGTTTCAATTTACTACTTTTTATTACTATCTATCTATTTTTATTGTTATCTAATGCTTTATCGTAGTTTGTACATGTTGTGTTGACCTATAGTAGGGTTCACGTCGTTCGATTTTGGATTCAGTTTTGTGAACCATACATAAATCAATTTTAAAACGAACTGGTACCTGCGATTTCGTTCCAGTGATAATAATATTGTTCTTTCACGGAAACTTTGGGTTTTTATTTGAAGTCTTTACGAGCTGACGTTTTATTTTTTAATTGTAATTTTCTCACTACTACTTATCTCCTATAGACCTTATACCAATCTTTAGTTACACAATTTTCCTAACTTACTATGAATAGTACAAACTTACTTACTAGCATAATGACTATGGATAGAATAAAATAGATTTGTCAGTAAAATTCTTTTCAAAAGCGTTTCGGCCTTTCGAAGATGAAACTGGACCAATAACGTACACTTAAATTTTATTTATTTCTATAGGTATTACTTACTTATCCTAAAGTATAAGTTATTTACTTATCTTCTTAAAGCCCCTTGAGGATTATATTGGATTAGTCGTTATACTACACGAGTTCTGCCACACAAGGGATTATGTATAAATTGAGGCTTCCATTTCCTATTAAGCAGGAATTTCCTATACATTTTAACTTCTTACTATTGGAAAAGTTTATATTAATTCGAATTGTAGCGGCTTAATGGATTCTGGTTCATATTATGAAATAATAATGAATAATTTTAAAGCTTTCTTTATTATTTTATATATTTTACCGAAGCATCCGCAAGTAATTGTCTTCGAGTTGTTACTTATAATCAATGCTACATAAATAATAATATATCAATTTCTCTTCCAATCTAATTGTATGTACCTAAAGCTAATTCACTACGATAGCATCACGTACGTACCAATTTCTTTGTATCAACACCAATGCGTGTAATAGATAAAGGGTTGTATTTATTTTACTGGACAGTGGAATGTATGTTATTTATTGATTCGAGCGTAGTCGATATTAAAAAGAAAAATTCTCGAACAAACAGGTGTATCGGTGCGAAATATAGTTAGATCGCTTTCGTTGCTGAAGCAATTAAACTATTTTTTTTTAATGTCATAGCAGGTAAACGAACAGGTGGGTCACCTGATGTTAAGTGATCACCATCGTTCATAGACACTAACAACACCAGGGTAGTCGAAAGTGCGTTGCCAGCCTGTGTTTGGGAGAAGGGAAGGAGGGGGAGAGGAGAGGGGAGGTGGGCCCCCGGCGCTCTCACTGACCTAACGAAACGCAACAATGCATGCACTGTTAATTCACGTCGGTTTTCTATGAGAGTGTGGTACTACCCTGGGCGAGCCTACCCATTCGTGCTGAAACCAATAATAACTTCAGCGTGGCTTTACCACCTACATAAGTGGAGACAGTGGACATCACTATCTTGTGAAAATTCTTCATCATTAGCTTGTAAGAGACCCACTGCAGGGCCGTAGGCCTCATCCCGAAGGAAGGTATAGGCATAATCACCACGCCAGCTCACGACGTATGGGCGATTTCAAACTCTGAGAAATCAACAGTTCCATGTTTTCCTACATACAGTAGTACTACAAGTACATTTCTCAGGTTCAGGTTTTCTCGCGATGTTTTCCTTCACCGTCAGCCGATAGTGTTACCAATTTAAATTACTAAATGTACGCGAATTCCGAAACATTCGTTGGTACACGCCGGGGTTCGAACCTGCGGATATCGAAATGATATTCCACCGGCCAAACCACTAGACTACCACGACTTCTACATTACAAAAATTCTCGATACATTATAATAATATGTTGACATCTAGTTTGAGTTCGCAGTAGCAGAAACTAAAGTTATCTTGAATTTTTTACAAAATATAAATATGGGATAATAGATCAACAGGTAAGCCAAGAAATTTATGAGTTGATGCGTCGCCGCTTGTCTATGAATGCACCCACGACGAGCGATTCGGGTGAGAGAAGGAGATAACTATATGATTTCCAAAATCGAATTTCGAAAATAACCGAATGTTAGCTGCTTACTTGTATGCTTGCGTGTTACATTACAAGTTATACAATTCGGATTTTGTATGAAAACTACTTGAGTTGGTTCAAAGTAAATAATGTGAATAGTGTTGTTATTTATTATTACTGTTGTGTTATATTCAATTCATAGATTTTTATTTTAAAAAAAATTCACTCATTACTATCATAAAACACCCTTGTATCACTCGGAATACCGTGTTACACAATAATCACACATATTTAGTTAAGTTGAATAAATTTTTTATTTATTTCATATGTTTAAGTCACTGTTTGTTTTAGTTCTCATTATATGAAATTGTGATATCTGCGGTAGGATTTGTAATCAGTGCTGATACCGAAATTACTGTAAATTATGTACACATTGACTTGGAACATTAAAATATATTGTTATTATTATTAGATGCTAAATTTAGGAATATCACTATCTTAAATAATACGGATATTAGTCATATTAGTTATATTAGTCTGTAATTTGTATTAGGCTCTCGTATTATACCATTGCCACATTTTATCGCATTCCAATTTATGCATAAAAATGTAGATATTATTGTTAATTTCAAAAGCACATAATATTGTCACAATTATGTTCATTGTTTTATATGCTTATTAAGTAAAAGCAGTTAGATAAAATAAGTGATATTTTTAAAGTAAATAATTTATAACAAAAAATAAAACAATAAGATTGTTTTTCCAAGAATATTGAACAATTGAAACAATAAAAACTTTTTAAATATATCCAAGTTCTCAACGTCATAGTTCGTAATCTGTTAAAATGACGGAAAATATGATCAAAGTTTAATTTGAGTAATTTGCTAAGCATGCGCGTCTAACCGGCCATATTCGCAAAAATCTTATCTTTCATATTAAAATTCTTTATGTGAAGAATATGTAAGTTTAATATTAACACTCATTTTGAAGTAAAGATAAAGAAAAAAATATAGGGCACCTTATCTAAAAAAGGTACTATTCCCGAGAGATAGGTCAAATCCTCGTTAATACGAGCAAAGTCGCGAGCATTTGCTATCATTCCATATTAGGAATATCTGAAATATTATACTCAAATCTTATACGATGAAGCTGTTAGTGATATTTCACGATAAGCGCCTAGGCATAAGCATAGTATTTCGTTTGTTTCTTTTAACAAAAGGCCTTTAGTAGCCCAAAATTGCACTTTCCAAAAACAGGTTTTATCTATAGCAGTTGTTATTTTCAAATACAATTTCCGTTATACATTGAGAAATATAAAAGGACTAACGCACTAATCCTAGCAGCACACAACTCGGTTCGACTGCGAATTTCTGCAATTAGTTTCCCGAGCTTACCTGAAACATTAATCACGTGGTTTTTCCACTCGAGAAGCTTAGGAGATGTTCGCCAACTTTTAAAATACCTCTATCCTTGTATTTAACTCAAGACTTTTTCTAGTTTGTACGTACGAGAAAATGAATTCAGTATGTGAGTAAATTGTCAGAAACATTGCAACTTGAAGAGTAATAACAATCTAGCGGTACATAATAAAAATTATTTGTAGTTATTGTTGTTACTATTATTTCGTAATGTGATATCTAATAAATAATTATTAAATTTGAATCAATGAAAACTCATTTGTTATTGTTTTGTAGCTTATATCGCGTTTCATTCGGTCAGTGGGAGCGCCGGAGGGCCACCTCCCCTTCCCACTCCTCCATCCCCCATCTCACTCTCCTTCCCCCTTCCCCAAAACAGGCTGACTACGCACTTATGACTCACCTGGTGTTGCTAGTGATACCTGACATAAAAAAAAGAAAAAAAAGTGTAATCTAAGCTAACCGAATCAAGATGGAAAAATTGAGAAAAATAAGTCTGTTAGGGTAGGTTAGAATTGCGAAAGAAAGAGAGCAAGCATATTGTATGTTGGCACTGCATTTTGTTTATTAGCAACTTGATGATTTTTAAGTTAAAACAAAACAGTTTCGTCTCGGTTTGGTTAGGTTAGGTTACACTTTGTCACTTACTTATTTTCTCTCCACGTTAAAAAAAACGTTACACTTACGAAAAAAGATAAGTGATAATACGTAAGTACCAAGATTTCTTTAAAAATGTTACTCATAAAAAAAAACGAAACGGTCATAAGGACTGCCGATAGAAGTGAAAACTGAAAACATTGAAGTAAAATATGTGATATCTTTTGAATTTCCATACTAATTGTAGCGTGAATGAAATTGAAATTTCAGAATTTGTTTATTAAAATTATTACAATATTAATGTGGTTTTCATATCTATTGGTACTTGGAGCAATAGTTATATACATTTTTATAAAGTCTATTAATCACTTAAAGGTATGATGAGTTGTAAAATATCAATATTACATGTAAACATGCCTCCCTACACTATGCATCACTAGTCTGCGCGCAAGCGCAATCCTCCGTCTTACAAATTTTCGATCAGGACATGTGACCTGACGCGAGATTAACATTTTTTACCCATCCTAAAAAAACTGCACAAAGCCGCTAAAGAAATTTTCTCTACAAATATTTTTTTAGCTATATTTCATAAAGTTTCGTTAATTTTTCTATTTTATTATATCGATGGAGGCAAACGAACCGGTGGGTCACCTGGTGTTAGGTGATCACCAAGGGAGTCGCAAGTGCGTTGCCAGCCTGTGTATGGGGGATGTGTATATGTGTTAGGGGAAGGGGGAAAGGGAGGTGGGCGTCCGGCGCTCTCACTGACCGAACGAAACGCAATAATTCAAGCACTGTTACTTCTCGTCAGGTTTCTGTGAGTGGGTAGTACTACCCCGGGCGAGCCAACCCATTCATAAGGAACCAGTAAAGCTTCAGCGTCGCTCTACCACCTACAAAATTAATTCAAGAATGTTAACAATCATTACTAAACTATTTAACCGTTCTGAATGTAGTTAGTTGCGCAGAATGCAAATATAGTTATAGATACGAATTACATGTATAACATCGATACAACTTAAACATAATTGAATGCCAAGATTTCTATAATAATATGTTAACTTTGTTTTGTATTAAATTCTTTTACGCGCAAAAGCTATGTATATTCAGAGCTGTCAAAAAGATTGACAAGGACTGTACGTACACAGAGAATGTACGAATTTTAGCTGAATTATTTAATACTGCTACTTCGTACGATTAAAAGCTTACTCGTCTGCGTTGTAGCTAAACAAATTGCCTATTTAATAGGGAAAGTACGGAAGGAGTTGTGATCTCGCTCGGGACCCGCCACCAAACATACCGAGTGTTTAAGAATTTAAGCATATTTTCGATGATTTTGCTTTGATTCAATTAATTATTTAATCACTTTCGATTGAGTAACTTATTATAATATAAACAAATGTTCAGATTTTGATTAGACTTTTACAAGCAGATATCATTGTTGAGATATTATCTACGTCACATAACATTATAGTTTTCCAGTAACTTAATGTCGGTTAAATCGTTATAGAGATGTAAGAAAGCAGTTAATGTTCCTTGCGATTAATTAGTTATTTTATTTCTTTATTCACCTTATCATTCTGCAATTGTATCTCTTCCCATATTCGAATAAAAGGGTGGATATAAGCAAAATAATTTTCACTCAGTTCCTGTCCGCGTCACACACGTTGACGTGGCACGGAACGAAGCTTTAAATCTCCTGAGGATACGGGCAATTACGTACATTCTGCTTTCATGTGGTATCTCCGTTGTAATGTACATATTACGAATTTCGGTTTTATCCCGCATGTTAAGAATTCGTGGAGAAATATGATTTACGAATCTGAAGGGATTTCTTTTGCTGACATAGCTGGCTTCAATTTTATTATCATGAGAAATCCACTGAGCCGTCCCTTACGGAGAAGTGAAAAATGTATTTACAAGTAATTCCCGTAATTTAAACGTAACTTCGTTTGTATAATCCTGGATACAATTAGATTAACAGAGTAAGATTTTCTGAGAACGGTTTTTACTTTCAAATTTTATTGGATAAACATTTTTATGATGCGTCAAATTACGTATTACATTTTGTACATTTCAACCAACAAGAGACCAGTCTTCAAATCATTTATTACTGCATGAAGATAAATACAAGATAATACAACAACGAAAACAGTTTTTTCACTCCCCTGTAAAATGAGTCAAATTGTCTTACGCGGTGTTGTTTGCTAAGCGACGACATGTAACTATTAAACGTTTAAATTCTTATTTTCATATGAAAAAGTCGAATTTAAATTTCATTAACATATTGATTTAAACTTTTATTAAAATTTATAGCCAGATTGAGACAACAGTCAGTAATATTACGATAAAATTATCTATTGTCCTTAACTCCATGTATCTATGTTAATTAATCTGAAGTTCTGTCTGTACTTTTTATTGAAGTGAAAACTTCTTTAGGTGCGTTGAGTGGTATTTGAGACAGGAGATAAATTTATAATTTCACGTCATAGGGGGTGTTCATAAATTACGTGAGATGTTTAAGGGAGGGAGGGGTTTGAGTCAAATCTCATCTAATCTTAAGTTGGAGAGAGGGGAGATCTCGGCAAATATCACGCAATTTTTTTTCTGATAGAAACAAAAAAAAAATACAGTTTTGGTCCATTTAATCCAGATTGTACATGCTTAAGATTTAATATTAAGCGTAATCGTAATACGATTAAGATCATTCACTAATTCGTTCAAAAGAAAATAATTTCATTTTCTTTTTACAATAACAATCCAAAGCGTTTACGTAAGAAATTCACATTTTGAAAAATCTCACGTGAGATTGGGGGATGAGGGAGGGGGTTGAACAAAATCTCACGACATCTCAGCAGGGGGGGGGGGAGCGACAGAAAATGTAAAAAAACACCTCACGTAATTAATGGACGCCCCCTAGCGTATACTGACCGGCCGTATTGCGCTTGCGAGGCTTGCGTCAGACTAGCGAGGCGTAGTGTAGGGACCTATGTACATGTAATGTTGATATTTTGCAGTTCATCAATTTTTCAAGTTTCATTGATTAATAGACTTTATAATATCTATAAAGTAAAACTTTATAAAATTATAATTATTGCTCCGAATGTAAGTAGATATGAAAACTATACTAGTGTTAATAATTTCAATAAACAAATTCTAAATTTTAAATATTGTCATTCACACTATAATTAATTTGAAAAAATTAAAAGAGAACAGTTATTATATTATTTTGAGTTTTCACTTCTGTCTGCAGTCCTTATGACTGTCTCGACTTTTTTTTTATAAAAAATTTTTCTCAGCGGCTTTTATAAAGGCCACTAATCACGATTATGGCGTTAATTGTCTTTTTCAGTTTTTTTATATTTTTTTTTCTGGAAAATGTTATATATATTTTTATATACAATATGTATAAATAACATTTATTTTTTTATACATATATATATATATATATATGTGTGTGTATAAATATATATATGTATTGCTTATTATACACAACATATATAAAACTATCTGTGCCCGTGGATTTATGATCTGTCGAACGTTATTTACAGTCTATAAAATTATCAGAAATGGTTTTCGAAATCATAAAATAAACTCATATTTTTAATAAATAAATTAAAATAACAAGCCGAAAATAATTAATGCATAACTCGTGACGAGCCACGGAAAATTACTAGTCGTTTGTAGTTAGTTACTTGTAGCTTGAAATAAAAGTGTTATATATTCTTTCTTTAGTTATGGCACTCTGCAAGCATATCCTAATATCAATAAATAAAATTCAAATTAATGTTTGTCGTCTGTGTTCTGAAATACTAATCAAACTAATTAATATTAAAAATTATTCGATTTCATAATCATTTTTTATCTCTGTTATCTCAATGGTAACCAATATTTCATTGCAATGGTATCATATTGTTTTATAGGAGATAGGATTAAAAATTCTATAAATTCGAAAGTAAATTGAATTCGCAGTAATGCGGTCTACAAAGTAAATGAATCGAATTAGGAAACCATCGGACAAGACTAATCTATTGGTTTCAATAGAAAATGATCTTACCTCAATTACAAGCTTCCATTGTAATGAAAGTAGGTATTTAGAGGAATGGAATGTTTTTAAAAGTACCGCTTACATTTTACTATAATCATCATTACATAGTATAAAACAAAGTCCCCTACCGCGTCTGTCTGTCTGTTCGCGATAAACTCAAAAACTACTCAATGGATCTTTATGCGGTTTTCACCAGTGGATAAAGTGATTCACGAGGAACGTTTTGGTGTATAAATTGTCCAGGATTTTTTTTATAATCAGGGCGAGACAACGTCTGCCGGGCCCGCTAGTAATATTATAAATGCGAAAGTGAGTTTGTTTGTTTAGTTTTTACGCCTTATACTCATTATAAAATTTTGCATACTCATTATGAGAGGTACAAAAAGGGCATCGTGTACCATTGATTCTGAAAAAAAAGGTACTGTCATTACACTGACTCGAGTGAAGCCGTGCGCAAAAGCTAGTAATATTATAAAGAGATTGTGAGTTTGTTACATTTTCACGACGACTACCCAACCGATCAAATTTCATATTTCGCATGTCGGGACGTGGGACATGCTACATGGAACATGGGACATGGGGGACAAGGGTCATGGGACATGAGACATGGGGCACCTCTCATCCAGTAAAAAAATACTGTTTCCGATGGACAGATCAAATCTTCATTAGTATGAACGAAACCGCGAGTAAAAGCTAGTAATAACATACCCGTGCGAAATCGTGAGTACAGCTAGTTGCGCAAAATGTTTGAAATGCATATTTCCAAAATTTATGGTTTTAACTCATTTGTAAGCATTATCGGGTATAAGGAATATGTTAAATACCTCAGAAAAATTTATATTCTACTAGCCGGCACGGCAGACGTTGTCCCGCCCTGATTATAAAAAAATCCTTGACAAATTATATACTAAAACCTTCCTCATGAATCCCTCTATCCACTGGTGAAACCAGCATGAAAATCCGTTCAGTAGTTTTTGAGTTTATCGCGAACAGACAGACAGACAGACGCGGTAGGGGACTTTGTTTTATACTATGTAATGATGACTAGCTGACCCGTGCAACTTCGTCTGCACCAAATTGGTTCTCACCGGTTTCAATTGTATTTTTAAACGCAAAAAAATTTACTAAACCTAAAGCCGATTGCAGCACACCTACGGTTTCCATTTGTGAATCCAAACTATCAAGTGACTCACTCAAACATATACCGAGATGGTATGTGAGAAATCTTTTAAAATAAGCCTACAACCCGTTTGTAGCATCATCTACCGGGTTCAATTAAAATAAAAACTTACCCACATACATTGGCGGAAATGTAAAAAAAAGCTTGAGAGGTCTATGGATCCCCATTTGGAACGAAGTTCCTTTCCCTTTTGTGTAAACGTTTACTATACAGTCAGTATAGTTTACATTATAAAATATCAAGTTGATAGAGTTAAATTGTAAATGAAACGATAGAATATATTCATGAAATAAATATCATAACTACTTTCAACTTGTATTAAAACTTTTTCACACTCCATTGTATTGAAGAAAAATATGAATATTAAAAAGATATGACCACGACGCGTCAACTGTCACTTGCCTGTAACTATTCATCTAAGAGATAGCAACGGTTCCGACAGCGAATTTCAATAAGCCAATTTTTTATATATCTTTACTTTTTTCCGATCAGCGTGTGGGCTACCTGGCTGCCAGCAAACGTTTTTACAGGCAAAAATATTGATTTTTATATAATTTTAGAACGTTGTTTTTCACTTACTTTGAAACGCTACTAAAACATGAAATTATTATTGCCAGATATTTTTGTTATTAACAATCATGTGCCCGACGCTGTTTTTTGTAAATAAAATAAGTATGTTCAAACCATGTTAAGATAGCTGTAATTTTAATATTATTTTATTTAAAAATGAAAGAGGGTAAATTAAAAATAATATGTATAGAATAACTTAGCTACTTAGTTAATAAAATGAAATATGTTCTTTGCAATGGAAAAAATAAAATGGTTGGAAATGAATTATTTTTATTTATAAAGAATATCGTCGGGCACATCATTGTCAATAACAAAATTGTCTGGCAGTGATAAATTAATGTTTTTAATGACATTTAAAAGTTACTAAAAAAATATTCCTAAAATTATTTATAAATCAAAATTTTGACCTGTAATGTGTGATGTGCATTAAAAAACACAACGTTAACCGGCTACCAGGTGTCCTGAATCCTGTTTGGAAAAGCATAATATATCTTCATATTAAAGAACCAGCTTTTCTAAAATTCTCGTTCTTCCAACGTTCTTGGCTCTTGTACTTAGGTGTCGCAAAAAAGTCTAGTTACATTAACTACAAATTTTTGTCTTTGGTTATCCTGGCGAACCCCTAGCGTTTTATGGGACAAAAGTGTCCTAGATGTAACCTTCTAATATTAGTTACCACTGTGTCACTTTTCATCAAAATTGGTACAGTACTTTCATAGTGACACGTGTTCACAGGGATAGACATACAGACAAAAATTGTAAAAGGATTATTTTTGGCTTCTATGTCGATAACAAAGTCTACACCGATAAAAATTTTCAAAAAACATTTAATGTGCAGATTTGGCGTTGTTACAGATTTATTATAGTATAGATGTTTCTTATTAATCATCATTAATATAATACCAAGAATAAATAAGCAAAGACTTCGTTTCCGAACGTCACTCCTCACATCCAATATTTCAAAATGGTAATAAAATTGTCGAGGACTTTTAATAAATGTCACCGGTGGCTCAAAAGTGATATATGACTGTTTTCAGTGGTCGGACACGACGACGAACTGAAAAAATGCTGCGTCAAGAACTTTTCATAATATCGACCTTTTCTTGTCGAATCATTATGGGTTATCGCTTATTATTTATAATGATATTCCGAATATAAATCACCATAAAAAATATTATTAGTGTTATGTTGTTTTTTTAATTATTCTACTTGATATATTAAAAAGTCTCTTAAGACACAGATTACCTAATACCCGTCCACGCTGCTGTACATTAAATACATTTTTAATTTAAACTAGCGGGCCCGGCAGACGTTGTCCCTCCCTGATTATAAGAAAAAATCCTTGATAAATTATATATAAAAACGTTCTTCTTGAATCACTTTATCCACTGGTGAAAACTCGGGGACTTTGTTTTATACTATGTAATGATGAATGGCATAGCGTCAATCCAAAAAATAAATATTTAAGAAAGATTCCACATCGAATGGTCATAATCCTATGCTGATACGTTCAGAAGTTCTGACGTGATTTAGCCCCAACAGAACTGTACTTCCATTATATGTGTATATAGATTTGCAGATAACTAAGTAGGTTTTTCCTGCGATTTCTTCTTTATATTTTTTTTACGTATTAATGACATAATTCCATTTTTCGAATACATCAAACGCACGTACAGAAGCAATTTCTTTCGACTTTAATCATAAAAAGAACATTTCTCCATTGTGTTATCCATAAATGTTCTTGATGAAAATAAAGTAAATTAAGTCAGTGCCTTTTTCCAGGTCTCAGGCCAACTCTATGCCAAGTTTAATTGCGACCGGCTGAGAATTTTGATCGTGAATATGTAACAAACAGACGTTCGCATGTATGATATTAATAGAATGGATAAACTGACTATGTACTTATATGTTAAAAAGATAAACCCGATCGAGTTTCTTGTCGGTTTTTCTCGATGGTTGGATTCTTTTCCGAACCGGTGGTAGTTTTGACGTTCATAAGCGCCTCATTAGGGCCTAAATTGAATAAAGTATTTTTGATTTTTTTTTATTGAATATTATTAATTGTACAAAAATGTACTCGTAGCAGCATTAAAAATAATTGAGATTTTTTTTTAGAATCAATGAATACTCTAAAAAACTATACTAGAACGTCTTTGACCATAGTTAGATAGGGATTTAACCTTGGATTGTCATAGACCTATTAATATCTTGATGACTATACATTTCCTATTCGATTTTGGAAAGTTCCCTTGTGTATCTTCAAAATCCATGGTCCAATACTAATAAAATTAAAACGGGAACCCATTTAAAATATCTTCCTTTCCAAAAAAAAAAAATCATGTCCAAATCGGTTTATGAATGTCGAAGTTCTGAAATAACAAACATAAAATACAACCGAATTGAAAACCTCCTCTTTTTTTAAATTGGTTAAAAATTATAATATCTTATTTCAGTTTGGATACGATCTTTACGTCTGAATACTCTGGTATATAAAATGCTTTCCCTCGTCAACGCTTTTTAAATCTTGGCCACTTAATTACTTGACTAGATAAAAAGTTTTAGCTATCCAAAAATACTTATGTATATCTGATTTTACGTGTGGAAAGCCTAGTACTGTAAAATTATTAATTTATTAAAAATATAGTACCGATATTAGATATAGAATGCCTCTTTTGGAAACAACAGAATCAATTCAACATCAGTTTATCTAAGTGTTGATAAAAATTATTTTGAAAACTGCTACATAAATATGCCCAAAAATATAAAAAAGTGTGTGTGTACTTATGTACACGCGTTAGAAATTATACTTCTTTGGCGTAACAAGATAAAAATCTTTTCAAAAATTTTATCTTTCCCCTTATTCTACGTTTGTAGAAAAAACGACACTAACAATAGAGAAAAGGTATTTAATACATTGAAAATGTTAATACAAAGAAATACAAACAACAAATACAAAGAAACAAAATGTTGACTATATCTAACTTCAGGGTGTCGGTTTTTCGTGACGGTGTGCGCGCACATCGTAAAAATTTACTCTCATCATTTTTTCCTAACGCGCCAAAAGAAGTATAACTTCAAAAGGAAACATACTGAATGCGTAAATATAAGTTTATTAAATACTAGCTGTATCCGCAGCTCCGCACGTGTTTTTTAAAATCGTATTAAAGAATTATAAAATTTGTGAGATTATCTACAATTATAGAAATGCTCTTTAAAAACAATTGTAAGTACGACGCGCACGCTACTAACAGTAAAATGTAACGTGTACATTAGATATATAGATACTAACAATGTGTCAAATGAGGTTTGTCATCAGCAACATATTTGGAACCTTAACCCACAATATAACTACCCCAGTGCTCACTTACACTGTATAAGGCACTAATGAAACAATAACTTAAAATATTATTATAAAGATTTACATTTACATTATATTTAATATACATTGCCATTATAATTAAGATTTTGTGACTACACCAAAAATAAACGCTTGTCTGTTCCGCAAGAAATTGTATTATGAAACTCTTTACGTAATACGTTTATAATCTAAAATCTTATTAGGAAGACCTCTATATCATTAAAGTTATTAATAATTATAATGTCGAATTGTAAACAATAAGCTGATAATTATTTCTTTAATTAAAAATAAAGAATGACTTGAAATCTTGCTAAATTTCATGCAGGCAAAGTCGCGGATAACAGCTAGTCGAAAGTAAAATAACCTCAATTACTTTTTATAAGGTTCGCTATCGACCAGTGAAAGTCCCGTGAAAACCGGTCTAACCGTTTTGGTGATAGCACAGCGTGCGAAACCACGGTTAATAGCTAGTATAAATTAAAATAAACTAAATTACTTTTTCTAATGTCCGCTATCTGCTGGTGAAAGTCCCGTAAAAATCGGTTGAATAGTTTCGGAGATAGCACTGCAGGCGAAGCCACGGTTAACAGCTAGTATAAACTAAAATTGCTTGAATTACTTTTTATAAAGATAAATATTTGTCAATGAAAGTGTCGTGAAGATCGGTCTAACCGTTTTGAAGATAGTACTGTGGGCGAAGCCATGGTTAACAGCTAGTTTAAATTGAAATAGATTAAATTACTTGTTATGATGTCCGCTATCTGCTGGTGAAAGTTTGGTGAAAATCTGTCCAACCATTTTGGAGATAGCATTGCGGGCGAAGCCGCGGTTAACAGCTAGTCTAATTTAAAGTAGCCTAAGTAACCCGCTGTAATTTTAGCTATCTGCCTGTGAAATTCCCGTCAAAATCGGTTCGGCCGTTTCGGAGATTACCCGGAACAAACAGTCAGACCGATAAAAATTTTAAAAATTGCATTTTTGTTATCAGTAACGTGTATGCTTTCGTACCCAATCAGTAAAAAAAAAAATATTTTGATATTACATACAGAGACTCCATTTTTATTATATGTATAGATATTATATATTATATGTATAGATATTATATATTATATGTATAGATAGATAGATAGATTCAAAATGACCCGTACATTAAATACCTAAAGAGTTGAACATTATTCGAATATCAAAATTAGGGCAACGTATTCAGCACGGTTTATGAACTTAGTGTAGAAAAGTTAAGTGGGCCTATTCATTAAGTTCACAATAGTACTAGTCGCTTATTTAATCTGATTGTAATAGGTTCATGAGGTCACGACGCTTGGCGGCGGAACCACAATTAACACCCGGGAATTTTCTGCCTGTGGCACTGAGCACTTTAATGTTCTAGCTCATTTCCTAGTCAGGCGACAATGTAGTAGCCTGAACTTAATAATTACAAAGATGTATAGAATTAAAATAAAGTTATTGGTTCTTCAACGTCGGTAGCAGCGTATCAAGGTTTAAAACCTTAGATATGTTTTATGTTTTGTACAAAAATGTATATAGAGAAACATGATCAATAATATATCTAGTCCATTTAAGGCTTAACAGGGATTGCGAATATTCTTTGCGCATAGTTTTCCGTGCGTAATATGTTTTGCGGGTTAAAAATAACAAATCCGGATTCGAAAAATCACCCCGAAATGCTTTTACCGCGCCGTGGATAAAACAAACATATTTTGGTTATGTATGTGCATGTTCATATGTTAGAAGATTCTGTTAATGCTAACATGGTATCATTTGGATGGTATCATTTATAATTATTTTCCTTGTTTCAACTTTACATCAGCTTCTACAAGCAAATAGGCTTAAGCTAATAATGACATACAGCGCCAAGGGCACGTACGCACGGTTTGTCTTTTTACGAACATGGGAGTACATTCATATCATTTTGAAATGCATTATTGTAATGACGGAGATCTAAATCATGGTTTACTTTCATTAGCATACAAATTTTTCTATTTTGATTTCAAACTCTCTGACATTGATCCTTGATTGCAATAAATTATTACATGCTCATTACAATAAAATTGATTACTGTGCTCTAATTCGAGAGAAATTTCATGAATTATGCTATCATTGAATGTTCGATTAAATTGTTCCTGTAATGTATAATTAACAGCAGTGTCAACATCAGGAAAATACAATTGCGCATAATATGATGAGGGACCATATCCAGCGGTTATTGGACTCGTTCGGTGATAAAGAAAACCATATAAATTTTACATATACTCCATCTGTAACTATTATCGAAAATTTAACTTCTTAGCTAACCATAGCAAGCGATGAATTGTATATGAGAATGTTTTCAAAGTAATTTTTTGACTTATTTTTATTGAATGACCATTTAAAGTGAGTCCATCATTAAAAGATTTAAAATATTCACATTGACTTAAGGTTGGTAATATTGCTTTACTCTTATGACAACATGAAGTGAATGCAGTTCTATCACCTACAAAAGTTTTTTCACTACAACAATAAGACCAAAGAATAATTATTATTTCAGGGGTTTCATAAAATTATTAAAGATGTATTATTATTTATTAATTAATTATTTAAGTATTTACTAAAGTATATTATGATTTTACATATTATATATTCGTAACGTTTCCTTTTCGTCGAACGTAAGTCATGTTAAAAATATTGAATGTAGGATATAAAATGGTAATTGGAACGTAAGAGTAAAATGAAGAATGTCAAAACGTCTTTTTATTTACATGTGTGTATACGTTGTGTGTCATTCAAGCAGTAGTGTGAGTAATGTATATTTTAATTAATTTAATATGTTTTTAATGCATTTTAATTTTAAAAAATAGGTTTGTGCACTTCTCCTCCATATAAACCTTTAACTATGCCAAATTTCACGTTCATCCGTTCACGCAATTCGTTTAAAAAGGGGTACAAAGTTTTGGCTTCACGTATTAATATATAAGATATGTGTTTATTACGTAACAATCATGTTTTTCTTGAAAATCTCAATATTTAATTTGCTAAGCGTCCCGCGACGGCTCTCAATTTTTTAAAGGTTAGTCCGGTCCATCAAATATCGGTAACATTTAAATATCTTAAATCAGTATTTGTACAAACAGAGTCGACGATTTAGTATTTCAGAATAAATAAATACAAATCAGTCGGCACTACGAGAGTTTCCTTGATGTTGTATGGTTGTGCGCAGGTATGTGCTGTTTTCGTATAATAACTGTCATTTAATTACAAAATAACTCATATTCCTTGTCAGTAAATCCTAAATCTTTTTTGTTATAGATTGATTTTAAATCTATCACAACAATAAACGAATATATATTTTTATAATATTTACTACAACTAATCTTTTAAACTGAAAAATAAAAGTACTTAATAAAAAAAAACAGAGCGTGACGTAAGGACACACGATAGAAGTGAAACTTTTGTATTACAGAGAAACATTTTAATTTACAATATATACCAAAAAAGCTAACGTCACACTGGCGATCGCCCATCCAAGTACTGATCGCGACCGGGGTTGCTTAACTTCGGTGATCGGACGAGAGCCTGTTTTTCCCCCACCCACCACTTTTCGTCACACAAAGGTTGCTGATTAGAATTTCAAAGTTTTGCCATAAGAAGTTTCATTTCAATAGATAATTCAGTTGGGTAAAATAAATAAAGTCTAGTATGAACAAAATCCGCATCAATGCGGATAATATTAAGCGGCATTAAAATATCGAATAAAAGGATATAGCTATGCAAGTTAGTAGCCAGAGAGGGCATTTAGAAAAACCCGCTCTCTACTCCAACACGGTCTCGGAATACGTATGTACAATTCCCCTTGTATACTTTACCAAATTGGCAATAACGTAAATATATATGTACATATAAACATTTGCGAAACTAACCAAACAGAATCAATGACACCTGTTACAGGGTACTACACTTTACTTTTTTCAACACGCGCGTAGCGTTATGCAAATATTAGATATTTCACGGTACAATATTCCGTAGCAATTTACAGGAAAATTGGGCGGGAAGCAATTGATATTCTGATCTCGTTTGGGAATTTTCGCAGGGAATTCTGTCGAATCCACTTCTGATTCATATCGAAAACCTCATCGCACCTTTCTTTTAAATACTTGCTCTCTTTCTTAAAGTACAATTTCGATCGATTCTTTCGTCCTAAATCATTTATTATAAACGAAGAAGATAACAATATAAAGCTACCAGTTATAATTCAAATGATGAGGTTAGAAAAGCAAGACATATTGAATAATGCTGGAGACACCAACATGTAATATGATGTCCTAGTGACTGCTTGAGAGTTCAATGCAAGTTGTGGAGTAGAGTATTCAAAAATATATGTGTTCATATTTATTTTTACTGGTGTACAATGTAAGAAAATGATATATCTATTAATTGAATCCCCTTCGGAAAATCTAATACAGTAAAAATGCAAGGAATACAAATGTATATTCCTTACTTCTTATTATAGCACCAGGAAGCACTCATAATTATACTTTAACGTATCGCGTCAGAACTACTTCTTTATCATGTTTATTCTTCAGTTCCACGTATTAAATACTAAAATTAATTAATATATACCTCATGTATCTACTATGTATGATAAAATGTTTCTCTAATGTGGCAGATACATTTAATGGAGAGTTATTTTTCCTTAACTTTATAGTCCTATACAAAATAACATGTATAAAATGGAACATAGGCTATATTGCTAGAGCATACTAAAGGAATTCCTTTGCTCTGAACATAAATATTCTGTTTTCCGGCCTCTAAATGAAAAAGTCGCTCGAAGCAAAAACAGGAAGCGATCCCACTACTCGGTGGTTCCACATGTGATATACTAAATGAATTTGTGCGACCATAATGGTTCACAAACAACCATCGCAGTTGCAAACAGGCATTTATTAAGCCTCTTGGGTATAAATAATAGCTCTTTACCGGTGTTGGATTTTGTATGAGAGAGGAAACAGACGAAAAACATTTATATCCTTTAATAGAGACATCTCTCGAAACTATTTGTGACATTTTAATATAGAACATTAAATAAAAGTAATGGCTTTCCTCAGTATATTTAGTACCAATATATTTTATGTATCTTAGTTCGTCGCTATCTGCTCTATAGATAATTCAAACAGCTTTCGAATAGAGTGTCTACATAATTCGATCGGAATAAGATTGAAAAGTGGTTTTGCGAATCGTCGTCGAGCGTATTATTTGCCGCTGTAACAGCTCGACCGGTCTCAAGGGATCCGATCTTCAGAGCTCGGAAACGATTGGTTTTCATACCGCCACCAACGCCATCTCTCTGGTTTTTGAAAAAGTTAATTGAGTAGTAAAGTTTTTAATTTTTTGAGTAGAGTTTATAAATTATTTTCTCTATTTACACTGTTGACTTGACGACTCGAAGTGGCATATATATAAAATAGCCTGTAATAGGAGAGTGTTGTTATAACTCATATATAATTTGTTTATTTCGTGTTACTGTATGCTAAATGTTTAGTAAAAAAAATACAAACAAAAAAATGAAAGAAAAATTTGCATGTATTATTTAGCTATATATCTATATCTATGAATTCCTGGTTATATATTAAATATTATATAATGTTAAGGGGGATTATTTAAGTTTTAATACGGTTACAAAAAAAGACGATAAAGAAAGCTACTAATAAAATTACAAGAATAATCGTTACTATAATTTTTAGTTTTACACATAGTCTGTTATATTTAATTATTATATACAATTATAAACTTATAAAGTAAAATTAAATTATAAACAATATAAACAATTAGAATCAAACAGAACAATTTAATTTTTATTTATTTAGTTAAAAGTGGATTTTTAACTATGAAATTGTACTAAGCTTCCAGTAGTGGTTATTCAATGTTTTTTTTGTTTAAATATGCAAATTTCGTTAGTCAGACTTTGGAACAACCACGTGTACGATGGGCTTATTATTGTTCAAAAATAGCCCCCTATTATCTTAATATTTGAATAAAACAAATGAATGTCTAGACTATTCTGTAGCGGTTGTCTGTGTTTTATGTTAATTTAACATAAAGGTCTGTTATTGACCTTGCTAACGAAAACATGCAAAATAATGAATTATAGCTGAATTTCATCCAATGGATTACAACTAGTACTATAAAATTTTCACAATATCATTCAATCAAAATGAACAATATTCCATTTTCTATTATTTCACCAACTTTATGTTACAATTTCCTTAATATAATTGGAAGCGTCTTTCGCCATGGGATAATATTGAGTATAAACATAGCGAGAAAAGTTTGACTAGAACGGTATTTCCAAGTTTCTTTTCAGGACATTTACTCAGTTATGTCGACAGTCGAGAGGCAGACAGCAATTTGTTAGTTCGCGCTGCGTTAAAATCGGCCCACTTTCTCTACAGCATCTACTGAGCGTGGTAGCATTTTTTCATTTAAACTTTATAATAGATCATTAGTGAAACGGAAACAATATTTATATATATATAGCTGGCATAGATCCCTTGGGAACGATAAAGACCACTTTAGGATCTGTGGTTAGAGGATATAATTATTCTTACTGTCGCTTATACGTTGTCAGTTTATTATAGTATTGACAATTAGCGGGCCCGGCAGACGTTGTCCCACTCTCAATATAATTTTTTTTTTGATAAAGTATATACTAAAACCTTCCTCATGAATCACTTTATCCATTGGTTAAAACCGCATGAAGATCCGTTCAGTACTTTTTGAGTTTATCGCAGACAGACGCGGTAGGTGACTTTGTTTTATACTATGTAATGATGACGATTGTATTTATGTAGCAAATATAGTCGATGCATTATGAACTGAGGCTTCGGGTCATAAATTACAGGTCTTATGGAGAAGTGTAGTGATGTGCGTTTTGTATTGTAGAGAATTGTAGAGGTGCATATCGATATCGGGATAGGTACGATCGATATGCTAAATTATGTTAAGTATTAATAGGAATAATTTAAAAAAACAGCAACACATTGTGAATTACAGCCCGAGCTTGAGCGTTGATGTCTCCATTTAATTTCTTTAAGCTGCGTAACGAAGCGTAAGTAATGTAATGAGTGTCATAACAAAAAAATCTTATATTTATAGAAAAACAACAACCCTTACTCGTAACGACCAATCAGGAGTCAGAGTGCTAATGAAGGTCACGATGCTGCATCGTCCCACGTGCGCAGGTAGCTAAGTATTTATTGCCGTGATGGCCGAACCATATTTCATCCCACCTGGGGACAACTGGGTGGGAGACCTCGATGGCTTGGTGGCCTTAGTGTCCCAGCCCGCTGCTGGCGCCCCACCCTTCACTAATATAGTGAGGGGGCGGGGATATGCAGCGGCACATCTCGGTGACGTGATAGTGGTGGGGGTATACGCATCCCCAAACAGAAGTCTCGCCGACTTTGAGAGATTCCTCGGGGATCTACAAATGGTCGTCAGTCGTAGTCGGCCTCACCCCATCCTAGTGCTCGGGGACCTCAACGCTAAGTCGACAGCGTGGGGTTCCCCAGCCACGAACGGAAGGGGAAGGGCCCTGGAGGAGTGGGTCGTTCATACCGGTCTACTCCTTCAGAACCGGGGGTCTGTCAACACGTGCGTGCGGCAGCAGGGTGGATCGATAGTGGACGTTACCTTCGCTAGCCCTGCTGTAGCGTGCCGTGTTCGGGGCTGGAGAGTCCTAGAGGAAGTGGAGACCATGTCGGATCATCGTTATATACGGTTTGATGTCTCCTCCCAAACCTCGGACGAGCCAGCTCCTAGGGTCCCCGATGGTGAAGGGCCGCGGTGGGCATTAAGCCGCCTTGATCGGGAAGCACTTCTGGAGGCCGTCGTTTTACAGGCCTGGGTGGATGGAGAACCATCAGACAGGCCTGTTGATGTCTGCATAGAGGCGGAGTATCTTCGTGCAACGATGACGCGTGTCTGTGACGCCGCAATGCCCCGTGTTAGGGGGTCGATTCCCGCCAGACGTCAGGTGTACTGGTGGACCGCCGAAATCGCGCAGCTGCGCGCTGCGTGTGTAGCGGTCAGGCGCCGGTACACCCGACATCGACGCCGGCGGAGTCACGAACAGACCGCGTTGGCCTTGGAAGAGGAGCTCTATGAGGGATATAGAGCTGCTAGATTGGCGCTTCGAAAGGCCATAGAGCGGAGTAAGGCTCTGGCGAGAGAGGAGCTGCTTGAGGCGCTAAGTCGGGATCCGTGGGGGCGTCCGTATCGATTAGTTCGTGACAAATTGTGTCACAGGGCACCCCCGGTAACCCAGAGCCTCGAGCCTCAGCTCCTCCGAGAGATATTGGCGGCTCTGTTTCCCTCAACGTCAGACCATACGCCTCCTACGATGACTCCGCCTCAGCCCACAAGTGCGCCCAATGCGGCTGAGGATTACGACGACAATGACGAAAATGCGATCCCCGAGGTGACCTGGGAAGAGACGAGGGCGGCGGTGCAACGCCTACGGACCAAACGCACCGCCCCAGGACCCGACGGCATACCTGGCTGTGCATGGGTCCTGGCTTACGAGGCGCTCGAACCCCAACTAGCGAGGATTTTCACTGCGTCGCTACAGCAGGGCCAGTTTCCACGTTTGTGGAAAACCGGACGCTTGGTCCTGCTAAAGAAGCGGGGGCGCCCAGCGGACAGTCCATCCGGGTACCGGCCCATTGTGTTGCTGGACGAGGTGGCAAAACTGTGCGAACGTATAATCGCAGGCCGCCTCGTCCAGCATCTAACACGAGTCGGGCCGGATCTGGTGGATAACCAGTTCGGTTTCCGCCAGGGGCGCTCCACCATAGATGCAGTGATGAGAGTGAAGATTCAGGCGGAGGAAGCAGTTGCCCGGGGTGAGGTGGTGTTGGCGGTGTCCCTTGACATCGCCAACGCGTTTAACACATTGCCTTGGGCTAGCATCAAAGAGGCACTTCGGTATCATGGAGTGCCTCACTACCTCCGCCGCATAGTTGGGGCGTACCTCTCGGAGAGGTACGTAACCTTCCCAGATCAGAGTGGGGGGGGAAAGTCGACGAGACGTCGTGTCCGGTGTTCCGCAGGGGTCTGTCCTGGGCCCTCTCTTGTGGAACATCGGATACGACTGGGTGTTGCGTGGTGCGCTCCCCCGCGGCGCCAGCGTGGTCTGTTACGCGGATGACACGCTGGTGATCGCTCGTGGGAGGACGCACAGCGAGGCCGCGACGATCGCTACAGCGGGGGTCACTCAGGTTGTCGACAGGATCCGGCGTCTGGGATTGGAGGTGGCTTTGTGCAAATCCGAGGCCGTGTGGTTTCACGGCCCTCGGAAAGCGCCACCTCTAAGAACTCAGATTCTTGTAGGAGGCGAGTCCATCGACGTCGGGTCGAGTATGAGGTATCTCGGCCTCCTCCTCGACAGTCGATGGACGTTCAAGGAACACTTCCGGCAGCTGGCCTCTCGCCTAATGGGCACAGCGGGCGCCCTCGCCCGTTTGTTACCCAACCTCGGGGGGCCGAACTCTGCCTGCCGGAAGCTGTACCTAGGGGTCGTGCGGTCGATGGCCCTTTACGGGGCCCCCGCGTGGGCGCCTAAACTAACGGCCTATAACATCGCTCGCCTGCGGAGACCGCAGCGGGCGATGGCCGTCAGAGCCATACGCGGGTACCGTACGATCTCCTTCGAGGCGGCCTCTCTACTTGCCGGATCCCCACCCTGGGATCTGGAAGCGAGAGCCCACGCGTCTTTGTATCATCGACGCGTGGAGGCGCTGGAGAGGGGTCAACGTCTAGCACCTCGAGAAATCGGGATGCTAAGGTCCCAACTCCACCAGGTCCTAGTGGTGGAAGAGTGGTCTCGACGACTTGAGCGACCTAGCTGGGGCGTGGCAACCATCGAGGCTATTCGACCAGTCATGGTCGAATGGCTCACCAGGCGGCATGGCACCCTGAGCTTCCGGCTGACACAGGTGCTTTCGGGGCATAGCTGCTTCGGGCGCTACCTGTGTCGCATTGGCCGGGAGCCAACTCCAGGGTGCCATCACTGTGGCTGCGTGGATGATTCCGCGCAGCACACGATGAGTGAATGTACCGCCTGGGATGTGCCACGCTACGAGCTGGTCGCGGCCATCGGCCCGGATCTCTCGCTCCCGATCGTCGTTAATAAGATGGTCGAGAGCGAGGCCGGGTGGCTCTCCGTCGCCTGCTATTGCGAGACAGTCATGCTTGCAAAGGAAGCGGCGGAGAGGGAGAGGGAGTGGACCACTAGACTCCCCTCCCGCGGTCGACGAACCACACGGCGGCGATGGGTAGGTGATGACCTCCGGCCGCCGTAGATGGGGCCTGGGGGCGATGGACACGGGCATGTCCGTCGCCCTGGCAGTTTAAACTGCACAGGCCCATGTGGTGGAGGTGCATTGTGCCGATGCGACTCCCACAGTTCGTCAGGGGGGGGGGGGTCTAACACTCACTCCCCCTTCGAGGGGTCTAACATCTTTGACCCCTCAGACCGCAGTCAGGACCTCTTGAAGGGCTTACACCTATCGGGGGAGCAGACGCAGTGCCAGCCGGCAGTCCCTGCTCCCCCACCCAAAAAGGTATATGAAGGCACCATGGGGTTTTAGTCCGTGCAAATCGGACATAACCCATCCTCAGCTGCCCGACGGGATGGGCATCTGTAAGGGATCTCCCCATGTATAAAAAAAAAAAAAAAAAAAAGGTAGCTAAGTATCGATAACAGGTTGCATTGCGTGTACATTCCTACTGTCAGTGACGTTTATTGCCGACGGCTCTGTTTAAAATGAGGTCTATGATTGTAAACACGCTAAATTTAGAGGGGGACTGGTTCTAAAGTGCAGCTGCCGGAATACACTAACTGGTGCTTGGCAACAGATTTTCAACTTGACAGTGGTATCTAGGCAGGCGGGTTTAAGAAAAGCCCTACCACCATTCCATGGCTCCATCACGATGATTTCACGATTCAATTAGGTGGTAGAGCCTCGCCAAAGCTATTACTGCATTTATCTATCACTATCACTATCAGCATGAATGGATCGGCTCGCCCGGGGTAGTACCTCACAGTAGTTTCCCACAAAAAACCGATGTGAAGTAACAGTGCTTCCATTGATGCGCTTCGTTCGCTCAGTGAGGGCTCCCCCACCCCCAAACCCTCACGCCAAACACAGGCTGGCAACGCGCTTGCGATTCCCCTGGTGTTGCTAGTGTTTTTTTTTTTCGAACTGACCGCTGTTGACCTAGTAAGGTCTTAACAGCTTCACCGGACTACTAAGGTGAGCGCTTAAGGCACTATTGCTAGTGTATATGGACGGCGGTGATCACTTAACATCAGGTGACCAGCGTGTTCGTTTGCCTCCTATGATATAAAAAAAAAGTGTTTTCCTTCGTCAAAAGCTCCAACTCCTCCGCAAATATTCGAACCTACGTCGATCGACACGATGTCCGAACACCACTGAACCGTCGTTGCTCTCAAACTAAACTGACACATATAAGAGAAATAAATATTAAACGGTACACATTAATGGTCATGTAAATGTGTGTCCGTTTATCAAACACATTCGAAACTTCATTCAGAAGCGTCTTCGTTTATACGAGCACATATCAATGATCATAAACATGACATGAATAAGTATGACTGTTTTACGACTCGTCTCGCCTCGTAAATCTGCCAGAGTTTGTGGTCATTATGTCGTGTCCACATTAAGATATCATATAGCTTATTATTGTAATATAGCATATACACTTGTTTGCAACAAGTCTTAGGATATAAGACCGGCGACATTAACGTTAATAAAGAACCTAAAGGACTCGTATCCAGAGGCCTAAAATGTAAACCCACGCACTACCCTGAGAACTGGAGTTTTTGACGGCATCTTGGAATGCCATGTAGTGGTCTTTATATTTTATCCATAATCTTTTGTCATTTGACTCTATATCGTGCAATGTTGGTGGTGCTTTACGTAATATAGTTTGGTTATTGTGCATGGATTCTGTCTTGCCACAAAAACTCCCAGGAAAGTTCTAAAGTTAATTGAAATTATATCAAGAAACTTGTAATATCGTTACTCACTTGACAGTGGCAGTAATAATCTACTGGAAGACTGATTGCCAAAAATAAAATAGAAGAAGTACCCTGAGAAATGTCACCGGGACGCGTCGGGACGCTAGAGTAAGACGCTATATTCAACAGATATTTGTATCGCAGTGTGTTATTGTATTACATATGTGTTATTACTTGTATTACATATGTATTAAAATGGCAGCCAATAGAGCACCTACAGTGTTTCATTTCACTCCACCGGTAACAACAGAACATGAACATGAACCCTCGAGGCTACAAATCGTCAATTCTTTACAAAAAATTATAATCGGTTACAATATAGTAACAGTATTACTTGTTAAATTATATCCGGAATATTAATCAGGCGTATTGAAGCAATGATGGCACAGTAGCTCGATAAATGTAGGTTCAAATTCTGGCACGTAACAGGAATTTTCAGTGAATGATAAATTGGTGGTAGGATTTTTACAAAGTCCGCCCGACTAACAGCCACCATCGAAAATGTGCACATTCGCTTAGCAAACCTGTGTACGAAAAGGTTTTTGAAAAAGTAATATTAAATTTATCTTCAAGATAAGGTATCTTAAATTGACCAAATGAAATTGCATTCCCGCATCACTGAGTTCATATTGCTTGCTTTGTAGGCCAACGTGGATATAATAGATTTGGCAGCAAATCTAATGATACGACTTAATATAATTTTTGAAAACTACAAATTTTATCTTTAAAATATTTAGAGAATTACGAGAAAAATAACTTTTAAATATTTCATTCGACTATCGCTATATAACAACACTGTAACTATTTAAGAAGCCGACAAGACTTTATTTACCATTTATATAAGTTTGGTGGAGTTACCAATAATTGTGGCTGAAGGTACTTAGGTACAAAGAACATATAGTATATATTTTACAATACTTTTTAAAAGAAACCTGCATACATTCATTCATCATACGTATTACATACATTATAAATACATTCACTCGTGAGAAATACATACACGCAACGCAATTAACGCAAATCGATACCTATCTACAATATAAATATAATATATATATATATATATATATATATATATATATATCTATATAATATACCTTTCTGTACATTTGGAAACGTGTATAGAAAATTTCATAATGATTGTTTGAACAATTAAGAAGTGAAAGCGTAGCAAACTAGCTCTTGCATTTATAATATTTGTAAGTATTAACAAACACACTCAGCTGTGAAATTTTTGCAAAAAACAACAACTCCAAATACAATTACGAAATTTTAAAACTGGAACGTTTTTCCTGTTTTTTTCTTCTCAACACAAACGATACTGATCGTTGTGAAGACTGTAAATTCTTTAAAAAGGATTTTCGTTTAACTTTTTGGGTCCAAAACCTTTGTCTCGAAAAGATTCATTTTAATTAAGCTGTCCACCAGGAATAACGACTTGGGAAAGTAAGGCCTTCACCTACCTACTAATCTTCATTAGTTTCATTATTTTCGTGTAATATTACAGGTTCTAAAGCTTACTTTGTTAGTACTTACAGGGTACTATGTAATTTCCAATGTTTGTTAAGGTTTTTATATGTGTAGTTATACAATAATGTATTTTATTAATGCAATTTTTTATACTACTTCCTTCTTTTCTAACGAGCCATCTCTTTCTTGGTTATATATTTCGTGAAAAAATAAAAAAATTGGAAAATATAGATGTATATATAGATTAAAGAATAGAAAAATAATATCTGGGAAATGAAATAAATCGGAAGAAAGTTTTTTTTTAATATCTTGTAATAATAACCATCTTTTACATGGGCATAAGTATTTAAAATACAAGAACAACTGTTACATAGTCTCGATTTGACGGTGGAAAGGCGTACACAGATTTTCCACGTCGAACCAATGTCTTACATGTGACACAATTACTTATAATAAGGGCAATATATAAGTATTTAAACTGACTTTAGAATTAATGAACCGAGAGTCACTGAAACTTTTACTAAAATTAAGTAACCTACATAATTAAATTTACAAATCTATATCTATACACATATTAAAAATGAAGTGTCTGTACATAATATCAATTTTTTTTACTGATTGAATATGACATTATACACGCAACTGATAACAAAAATGCAATTTTTTAAATTTTTGTCGGTCTTTCTGTCTGTCTATCTGTCTGTTTCTTCCAGGTAATCTCCGAAACGGCTGGACTGATGTTGACAAGAATTTAACTGGCAGATAGCAGACGTTATAGAAAATAATTTAGTTTTTTTTTTAATTTCGACTAGATGTCAACTGTGGCTTTACCCGCAGTGCTATCTCCAAAACGGTTAGACCGATTTTTACGGGACTTTCACCGGCACAAAGCGGATATTATAAAAAGTAAATTTAGTCTATTTTAATTTAGACTAGCTGTTGTTCGCGATTTCATCCGCATGAAATTTAGCAAAAATATGTTGTTCACTGTAAACATGTGCGTAAGCCATGCGTTGTACTGGACTCCACGAATAAATAAAATTAAAATTTATATATCTGTATTTATATATTGTAACAACCGGAAGCACATCGTATCGTGCCACGGTACTGCCCGCCGGAAGTACTACTACATTTGTAGTACTAATGCCTAGTGCTACCGCCGGAAGTGTCGCCAGTACAGTTGTAGTACTAATGCCTAGTGCTACCGCCGGAAGTGTCGCCATAGCCAAGCCAAGCCATGCAACTACCCCACCCGCCAGTAGCGCCATCTAGCCAAACCTAAGCCACGCCTTACGGTGGGGTAGGGGTAGCCAGCTATAAAAGGCCGTGCGTGTTTTGACTCGGGGCAGTCTTGCACCACATTAAGAGCGCGGCAGCTCTTGCCGTCTATGTATCGATTTAGAGTGTTAACAAAGTGACGTTTAATTTTACTTTTCCTTACACTCAGAAGTGGGATAACATCAAACTACGGTGAAGACCTGTCACGCATCAGTGTCTAAACGTTCCCGGCCTTGTGATTGGGACAAGGGATCATCGACTAGCATACCAGACCCTATTGACGCCGGTCACGAATCTAATTATCATCCATTATCCGAGGTCTACCTACTGCTCCGCAATCCAATGCGAGGACGTTCCAGTGTAATCGACCCAAGGAATTTTACGAAAAATACCCGCCAGATAGATAAAAGGGGAAGAACTACAACATCTATAAGAAGTCCTCTAAAGTCACGGAGTCTGTGTGAAGTCCTACTCGGACACGGGTAGCCAAGTTAACTTGATCAATAGAGATGTCTCAAAACTTCTTTATTTGCAGGTGAAGCCAGCATATACATCTCGCTCAAGGGATTCCATGGTGATGTTACCACTAGCAGAGGGAAAGTTCAATTTAGATTGCAGCTGGACGACATTGATATACTTTGTAAAACTCTAAAGTGTACATACAAATGAATTTCCAGTATCCATGGACGCAGCCGAAAGAAACTGCCTCTTGTGACTACAACCTGCCCAAAAAGATTGCCACCAGGGATCTCTGCCATCAAAGCGCACATACTTGAAACTACGACAGAACCGATGTGGGTTCTCGCCAGCTCGACATTTTGGTTTTCAGGGCTTTAGTACTTATTTAGTTATTAGGGTTATGGGTAATTTCAAGTATAAAATTAGAAGCTTAAAGGGGATACAAGAAATTCACAGGGCTCGTCTCTCTGATAAGCTGATATCGAAAATCTCTTGGAAGTTAGTTTTGCCAGTGATCAGTAACTAAGTCTTTCTTATTTCGATTGCGGGAGCAATCTTTACAGGATGGCCGAGTGTAACAACCGGAAGCACATCGTATCGTGCCACGGTACTGCCCGCCGGAAGTACTACTACATTTGTAGTACTAATGCCTAGTGCTACCGCCGGAAGTGTCGCCAGTACAGTTGTAGTACTAATGCCTAGTGCTACCGCCGGAAGTGTCGCCATAGCCAAGCCAAGCCATGCAACTACCCCACCCGCCAGTAGCGCCATCTAGCCAAACCTAAGCCACGCCTTACGGTGGGGTAGGGGTAGCCAGCTATAAAAGGCCGTGCGTGTTTTGACTCGGGGCAGTCTTGCACCACATTAAGAGCGCGGCAGCTCTTGCCGTCTATGTATCGATTTAGAGTGTTAACAAAGTGACGTTTAATTTTACTTTTCCTTACAATATGTAATTTGAATTATATTGTCTTTTTGGTAATTTTGGCGGCCATTTTGTTTTATTTACCGCGCTTTCGTCTACATAACTTAGAAACCATAGTAATAATTCATTGTTTACAATTCAACGTTATAATTATTAATAGTAATTTTGAAGATAGAAGGGGTCTTGATAGGGGAAGATATTAGACCATAAACGTATTACTTATTGATAATATGGGCCTATAATAACATGGTTCTTTAAGTTATTTTTTCATTAGTTCCTTATACAGTGTAAGTGAGTACTGAGGTAGTTATATGGTGCCTTAAGGTTAAAATATGTTGCTGATAATAAACCTCATTTGACACACTGTTAGTATTTATATACCAAATGTATACGTTACATGCTACTGTAAGTAGCGTGCGTGGCGTACTTACAATTGTTTTTAAAGAGCATTTCTATAATTGTAGATGGTTTCACAATTTTATATTTCTTTAATACAATTTAAAATACGCGTGTAGAGCTGCGGGTACAGCTAGTACTATAATAAAACTGTAACAAGGTCAAATCTATACATTAAATATTTTTTGAAAATTATAATCGGGGTAGACTTTGTTATCGATATAGAAGCCAAAAATAGTCCTTTTACAGTTACGTCTGTATGTCTGTCCCTGTGAACACGTATCACTCTGAAAGTACTGAACCAATTTTGACGAAACTTGGACACAGTGATAACTAATATTACAGGGTTACGTCTAGAATACTTTTTGTCTCATAAAACGCAAGAGGTACTCCAGGATATAACGGACGAAAGACAAAAATGTGTAGTTTTTGTAATGAATTTTGGTAAATTTTCTTTGTCTTATATATAGCAGACAGATTAGCTAAAAATTTAAGCTATATTTCGTCTCTTTATGGTTTTTAGAACGAAGTTCCTTATTGCGCGTTACACGCTCTAAGACTATGGGATCTAGACCGTAAAAAGTGTAACTAGACTTTTTTGCGACACCTTAGTATAAGAGCCAGCAACGTTAGAAGAACAAGAATTTTAGAAAAGCTGGTTCTTTAATATATCTTCCTTTATGCCCTTCCAAACAGGATTCGGGATATTTGATAGCCAGTTAACGTTGTGTTTTTAACAGTTAACGGCAACGCACTTGCGACTCTCCTGATGTTACAAGTGTCTACGGACGGTGGTAATCACTTAACATCAGGTGACCCGCTTGTTCGTTTGCCTCCTATGATATAAAAAAAAGCAGAGCGACACTGAAATATTGGATAGCTTCATGCTGTTTCTATTCTGTATCCGCTCGAATGTATTTGCAATTTTCAAAATATTTTTAGATGTGTACCATATAGTATGTGTTCGCTTCTATTAGATTACTAATGATCTATCATGGGTATAAATCATATGATATTTCCTGAGAATATAATGCGAAAATCTTATTTGGTTAATTTAACCATCTTTCATATTAAGCCTTACCCAATAGGCACTAGGCGAATTTGCAAAATTAATATCAAAATCTGAATAGATTGTAAATATTTAATAAAGCACCGAAGACGCCCCGGGGATTTAATCAACGACTCTCAACTTATTCAAACATAATTTCTTATCTGACGTCATTATGTATTTGTACTCTCTAGAGATTATTTGATATTCTAATGTAATATATCCGCCAAGAGACTGTTCTTTTGTTCTTTTAAATATTAGCCGACTATTTAAAAAAAAAACATTTATTATTACATCTGTATTTCTCTATGTACTAATATTTTTATTCTAAATTTTATGATATATGTATATGTTTTATAAAAGACACCGATCATAACATTACATATTTTTATATTTGTTTATATTGTTTATATTTGTTTTCATTTAAAATATCTTAACGATTATTTTTTATGAAAAATAAAAGACAAGTATGTATCATTATCATTCATAGCCTACAAGAATAGTCAATAATAATAGCTTAAATGTCGAAAAAAAATTTTTTTTTTCTTGCCAGCCACTTTTTAGCAAATATTGCATGCCATAATTGCATATATCCGTATATACAATACAATTGACATCCTATAATGACCAAAAATGCACTTAGAAATGATATCATATGAGTAAAAATAATTACTGCGTAATAAACGCGTACACAGCTGCGAATACAGTTCAATATAATACTGTTTTTATTTGTAGTGACAAACAGTTTTATGAAAGCTTCTACTACCATATACTTCATTGGAAGCCTAAATTGACATGGCAATTCATTAGTTCGCCTCTATTATTCACAGTAAACAAATTTAAAGCAAAAATCAAATAAGGGAAGTTTTAATTTTCAATAAAAAAATGTGACTAACTAGAGTTTATAATGTTCCTCTCTTAATCGAGGAAAACTGAAAAAAATATAAAGCAAGACACCGTCACAGGTTAAGAAAAAAGAAAACAAATATTCCGTAAATTCTGTAAACCATTTTAATAAATTTAAAATGAAGATTGATAGAATATATAAATTTATGGGGTGAACCTTTAAAACTTTGGTACATTTTACGACTTACCTATAAACCGAGTACGAAGGAATTATCTGTTCAGAAGACAATTTATGTCGTTGCAATTAAACGACTCTAGATCTTCTTAAATTGCTCGAGCTGCGTAATTGTGTTTCCTCCTTAATAAGGAGTACCATCTTACCTCGTAAATATAAAGCGTTTTAATCTTGTTTAATTTCGTCGTTTATGAATATTTCTCATGGCATATTCTTCTATATCGATTTCCTTAAATTCCCAAAATGTACAAAAGCTTTAAACAATACTTCGTTGCTTCACTTCCAAGAAAGGCTATCAAAAATAGTTGATAGAATAAACTATAAAATAATAAAACACATTACAAAAAATAAAAATGATGTGGTAAAGATATAAATGATGAGACTAGGTTGGTTTTTATTCATTTATCTTGTTAATTTCTTTATATCTTAATAATGTTTATCTAAAATGAAAGTTTCACGAAACAATGTGTTTGTGGGGAATTGATTACCTTTGTTTTCGCCAGTGGCAATATTATTTGAAGATAATATTGGCCGGTAAGAAAACGACCAAAAGATATGATTGATTAATCCAATATATAATATGGTAAAGACGTGCAGATGTAAACAATAAAAAATTGTGTGAACGTTAGCGTCGTCGGCAATATTTTTGGCTCTTGGAATAAAGCTTCGTTAGTTAGTTAGTTCGTTAGTTCAGGCTTGCCCATAATGTAGTCAAGAATTTAACACAAAACAAAGTTATTATTAACTATTATAATAATAACTGTAAAATATAATTAAAAAGCAATTATAACACTTGGAAATGGAAATATTGGACTTTAATATGCGGTTGGTTTTATCTATTTGTGACTTGTTTTTATATTTTAATGTAATTTTAAAAATCAAGTGTCTACGTTAGCGTGTATTTAAATCGTAAACATTTACGTAGTATAATGTACTTCGATTTTAAGTGTAGTTTAATGCATTTCACTCCTTTTCACTCTGCTTTTGGCAATGATTACGGAACTGAGATGCCCTACGTGCGGGAAAACTTACAAAAGACGAGCCTGGTACAACAAACATTTAAAAACGCATGATGGAGTTGAAGCACGACAGCCGTCGGTCAGTACTTTAACAAACACTGCGGATAGAGTTAACCCTCATACATCCCAAGGTGATTAGCATTCCTAGTTTAAAAAACTCCACTTGGAAAGTTCATGACGAAAACTTGGCAACCCTGCTAGAACACCCAGGATCTAAGCAAGATATGAACAGCCAAGTAGATACTATGCAGGACACAGTATATACATACTTCTGTGAGCGCTACCCACCACCAAATTTTTATGCTCAAAAGAATAAAGAAAACACTTTTAAATCGAAAATGCGGAGAAAGAAAAGAGAGTTGATAAAGCAACTTCGAAAAGCCAAGGCCATGGGCGATAACCATCTAAGTCACCAACTGTCTAGGGCATTAAGATCGATCCTTAAATTAATCCAAGGAATATCGCTACAAATCATAAAAAATCGCGATAATTTAAACAGAGCTAAACATGAAGTAGACTTTGACAAAAACCCTTTTCAATACTCGAAAAACATTTTCAATGAACAAAAAGGAAAGCTTCTCTTGACCAAACAACAGATTTACGACCACTTTAAAAGCACATACGAAGTGCCTAAGTGCGGGTGCCTGTATGAGGATCCAAACGTCCAAAAACCTCATTATCCTCTTGTCAATTTTGAAAGTTGTCCACCTACCCTAGAGGAAATAGACAGTCAAATTAAAAAGAAAACATCCAAGTCAGCTCCAGGTCCTGACGGTATTCCTTATATAGTGTACAAAAAATGTCCATCAGTTCGTAAACATCTCTTAAACATATTTAGTAAAATCTGGTCAAGGAAGCAAATACCAACATCATTTGGCAAAGCAATTTTTGTCCTCATCCCAAAAAAAGACGAAGTAACTCATCCAAAAGATACTAGACCGATAGCACTAACCAATACAATATCCAAAATTTTCTTTAGCATACTGCAAACAAAAATGACAAAATTTATGATTAGCAATAGGTACTTCAGGCCCAACCACCAGAAAGGGTTCTTGCCCGGTATTTCTGGCTGCCTGGAACACAACACATTACTAGCGGAAAGTTTGAAAGATGCCAGAACACATGAGAGGCAAATTACAGTCTGCTGGATAGACCTTGAAAACGCATTTGGTTCTGTACAGCATGAACTGATGATCTTCGCCCTGAAGTGGTATAATTTTCCTACTGTAGTTATCGACATAATCACATCTTATTATTCACAACTACAATTTGCCATAGCAGCCAACAAGGAACACACAGAACCATTGCATTATAATGTAGGACTGTTCCAAGGCTGCTGCTTGTCACCAATAGCTTTTAATATAATTATAAATATTCTTATAGACAAGTTAATAAGTCATGAGAAAAAATGGGGCTATCGGTTTAAAATAAACAATAAATACACAGAGTCCATCTTAGCCTTTGCAGACGACCTAGCAATAATGACACGAAATCCAAAACAATGTCAGGTGTTATTAACTGAAGTAGATGAGTTTTGTACATGGACTGACGGACTGAGGGCAAAACCAAGTAAATGTCACTGTCTATGTCTGGGTAGACGAAATACCAAATATACCTCTTATGACCCGGGACTGTCAATAGGAGGTCAATGTGTCACCACGATTGCTGAAGCAGTGCCTTTCAAATTCCTTGGTAGAAAGATTGACTACAAAGGACGTACACCATCCTTAGAGGCAATTGTCGATAATTTTCTAAATGACTTAAATAAGGTAGACCAACAACCATTAAGCAATATTAAGAAAGTTTGGATATACGACAACTATCTTACGTCACGTCTGACTTGGTCTTTTCTTGTATATGACATTGGTAAAACCCTCCTGGCAAAACTAGATGCAAATGTCATAAAGATATTGAAGCTATGGCTCGGAATTGCACATTCAGCTGACCCCTCAACTCTATTTAGGGATCAAAACAGTTTTGGGATGAAGTTAAAGAAACCATCGGAACTCTATAAACACCTCAGAGTGACCAAAATGCATCTCTTGGGACAATCCCAGGACGAAATAGTCTCATCACTCCCAAAAGATAAATGTGTTACAGAGCTTGAGTCAAGACTTCAATTCCACAAACAATTTATGGCAGGAGCACAATTTAATAGAGTCGGACTGGGTTCTGCAAAGAAAAAGGAAGACCGAGAAATAATAAAATCCTTTCTACAACAAGATGAAAATGATAATTATAAAGTGCACGTAATGAATTTAGAAATGCAAAGTGAGTGGTTAACCTTAGGTGAGTTCTGCATCCCGTTAGCCCTGAAATGGCGCAACCTACTTTATGATTGGTCTCCTGCCCTATTAAAATTTTATCTTAATGCCTTCCAAATGACCCTCCCAGATCAAAGTAACCTAGTAAGATGGGGGAAAGCCTCTGAAAAATCTTGCTTTACTTGTGGTGAGGCAGTAGGTACTGCTAGGCACTTATTGGTAGGTTGCAAGGTGCTGCTTGATAGGGGTTATTACTCACGCCGACATGATAGAGTACTTGAAATCATACGTGAAGCAGTAAGTCTTTCAGTAGCTAAAGCCCAAAAAGGATTGACCACAAATGAACGACAAATTAACTTTGTAAAGGATGGCTCAACTGTAAACTCTAAAAGCAAGCCTTTCTCAATCCTAGGTACTGCACCTGACTGGACTATTTTAATGGATACGTATGACAAGCACTATAAAATCCCAGAGGATGTTGGTGTTTCGTCATCCAGACCGGACATATTCCTCTTCTCTAGACACACAAAACATGTAATACTAGTAGAGCTTACTGTACCGTGGGAAACCAACATTCCTAAAGACCACACAACCAAATTAAATAAATATTACGAACTAACAAATGAACTAAGTAAAAATGGCTATGTGGTTAAGTTATACGCGGTAGAAGTAGGAGCGAGAGGTATACCAGCAAAATCTCTCTACAACCTTCTGAAGGACCTTGGCCTGTCGAGAACTGCAGTAAGTTCTATTTTAGAACGAGTATCAAAGGCTGCACTAACAGGTTCCTACCAAATTTGGCTAGGCAGGGCGGGAAACTCGAGCAGTGAAGGTGAGCGTTGATGCGCATCTCAAAGGGGGCCTCCTTAAACCCACACCTGGGTCGCAAGTCCTGGGAACTGCTCTGAGTTTCTCCCTCTGCCACACGATGAACCCGGCACCCGCACGGTGAATCCATGGAAGGCTAAGAAGTTCGTCTCTCTCTCAATGCAAGTCGACTTCGTCTTTATATACTGTCGAATTGTTGAATCTTATTTTTTCTTATTCATTTGTGAAATTTTTATTACACCTCACATACACTCCTATTTTTAAGAGCTTGCATCTTGGTATACATTTTTTTACTTTGCATATTATTTAATTTTA
>AP028428.1:15893281-15970475 GCA_036509395.1 Antheraea yamamai | reverse complement strand
AATGCAAGTCGACTTCGTCTTTATATACTGTCGAATTGTTGAATCTTATTTTTTCTTATATGTTCTATTTGTGAAATTTTTATTACACCTCACATACACTCCTATTTTTAAGAGCTTGCATCTTGGTATACATTTTTTTACTTTGCATATTATTTAATTTTACATAATCAAGCTAATTTCATTGGAGCATCATATGTAAAGTGCTACAAATGTTATTTTCCGAAAAATAATTAGAATTAAGTATGCAATAAATTAAAAACACTGTCTAAATTCATATCCATTTCATTTCAGTTGTGTAATTTTTCCTAATATAAGCAATTGTTATTAAATGTAAACCAAAATAAAATAATACAGTAACGGCTGTATTCAATTTAGATCTGGAATGAAATTAAAATCTTTTTAGTTGCGCGCCCAAAAGTAAATTGGATTTAACCAGATGCGGTCCAAATAATGAACGAACGGAATTAGAAAACCATTCGATAGAACTAATCTCTGTTTAGATTCAACGCGGCCGATCGGAAGAAGCCAAGGTTTTACTTCATTGAGACGATACATGAGTAAAAGGATAAATAAAACTAAATAGTAAGCAAAGAAACCTATTTAACAATGGTTAATAAAACAATTGTTTTATTTCATGCCAGCTCGACAATGGTACTGCATAAAACGATCCATAGCGAAAAATCACTGTCATTGCACTTATATTTAAATATTAGTACGACAAACAATAAGAAATGAGATTACATTGTAGGTTTTAACCGTATGTAATATGGCTGTAGAGCTTGAATTGGGTAAGAAAAATGGAATAACTAATTCATTATTTCGTTACTAAATAATGGTTGCTGTCAGACTGAAATTAACTTACATTTTAGATCAAATGAAACGTTGAATCAATTATCTTTATATCTTAATGTTTAGGCTTCTCGCTAACCCTTTTTATTAATATATACAATTTTGTTAACGTCATTTAAAAGTTTGTAGAACTTTCCTAGGAGGTTTTGTGGCAACTCAAAATCTATGTCTATTATTTTTTTAATCCATATGTATAAAATAACCAAACTGTAATTACGCAAAATTCCAAGAGTAACTTAACCAATATTATAATTGTTACGTTTATACGCATTAACTGCTCAACCGATCGTGATGAAGTTTTTGGACACGGGAAGTGTATAGAAAAGGGCACAGGATACTAGAAAAAAATTACTGTTTTCAGGAGATAAATCGACTCTACATTACCACAAGCGAAGCCGCTAGCAAAAGATAGTAACAGCACACATATGGGGTAAAATAACGAAATTTTATGATTTAAAATATTACCATAACAAGAGCCGGCCAAAGACTTTAACGTTCTTATTTAAGCGTTAATTAACACTAACTATTTATGTTTATTATTGTCGAGGAAAGTTCATAAGTGTATGAAGTGTTAAGAAGTGTAATTTAAGGTTGTGGCTGATGACCGTAACGTTACTTTAGTGGTATTCATGTGTTTACTAAATGTGTAACATGCGGTGAGAGTTGGTTGCGGTTTATCACCACCGACCGGCTCGCTAATTACGTATTTCACAAAAGCAAGATCAACAGCAGAAATTGTAAAACGTAAGCGTGTTCAAATTGGATATTATATAAATTATGTACAAGTTACACTTTGAGTTCTCCATTTAGTGCGGATTAAGGTCTCTATTAAAACACATTAAACTAATATCGTTGCAAAATCGCCGAAAGATCTTGAATATTATATTACCATACAAGATCGCTAATGGAGTTATTTTACTTCCGGGTATATTAAATGTACTAAATTTATTGTGTAAGTGGTAGAGCCACGCTGAATCTATTACTGATTTCAGCATGAATGGGTCGGCTCGCCCGGGGTAGTACCACACGACTTACAGAAAACCGACGTGAAGTAATAGTGCTTGCATTGTTGCGTTTCGTTTGATCAGTGAGTGCGCCGGAAGTCCACCTCTCCTCCCCCTCCACCTTGCCTTCTTCCCCTACCGCACTTGCAACTCCCCTGGTGTTGCTAGTGTCTATGGACGGCGGTGATCCCTTAACATCAGGTGACCAGCCTGTTCGTTTGCCTGCTATGATAAAAAAAAAGAAATGGTTTTTGTCGCTTATTTTCCATAACAATTTTAAAGTGAAACTTTTATTACATCGTCTCAAACTTTTTCGTCTGTGTGTTGCATGTCGCGTGATGGTCGGCCGCGGAGTAGGGATAAAGTGAAAGGCGCTCGTCAGAGCAGCCAGGGCCAATAATATGGCGGCGTCTATAGTTTGCAGCAGCTGACCGTGTAGTGTATAGACTATTATTAGTTAAATGTCTATAGTGTGAAAAAAAGTTTCACTTTTACCGTGGTTTCATAAAACCACACAATTTTTTTTGTATACTAAGTGCTGTTGGTCTTCCTATAAATTAAATAAATAAATATAATATGTAATGATAGGCGAATTACGAGAAATTCTTTGGTACATGCCGGGGTTCGACCTTGCGCAAATCGTATTAATATTCCCCTGCTTAAGCCATTCGTGTACCGCGTGTAATTATAATTCGGCCAAAATTATTTTTGTTCTTCTTTGTTACTAAATAACTGTAGCATATTCTTTGTTATAAATAAATCACCAAGCAGAAGGAAATTTAATTAACCGTATGGTATAGATTTCGCGAGTGAAAACTGAGACAACTATTTCTTGCGTTTATTAGGATTCTCTTCAATAAGAAGAGGGGTTCAACTTGCAGGTTTCTTTGTTGCCATACTAGTTGATGAGTTTGCTTCGTACACAGATTCTTGTTTTCTTTATGTTGTTTAGAAATAAATAATAGTTTGTTACTTGTGTTGTAGATTTTATTGTTTACTAGCTGTGCCCGCTACTTCAACCGCGTGGAACCTTATGTAAAAAAAACAGTGATTAATAAAGTCATCTGAATGTATCTGTATGTCAGTCCATTTACGTATCTACTTTCCTCTCGTACTTAGCCGCGTAGTTATTAAAATTACAATAACTTTTGATAAAGTGGACCGATTTCAATGAAACAACGACTAAGTTATTCTTGAAGATATGCTTTATGTATTTCTTGGTTTTAATGTGAACTCAGAACTTTAGCAGTGATGCGTGTTCATACAAATAGACAGACAGACAGACATTTCTAAAAATGATTGAAATGTATTTTATTACTTATTCCTTGACAAATGTAACAATTTTTTTCATGAAAATCTAATAACAGACACGTTAGCTTTACATTCTTATTATATGTATAGATTAGCTTTTGCTTGTGGTTTCGCTCATGTTAATGTAGCTATTTTTTTACACGAGGAAATCCCTACGGATTCCCACCCTAGCCGGGCAGCTGAGGGTGGGATATTTCCGACTTGCACGGTCTAAAGCCCCGTGGTGCCTTCTCACACCTATTGGCCGGGGAGCAGGAGCTGCCAACTGGCACTGCGTCTACTCCCCGGCAGATGTTAATGTAGCCTTGACCTATCCCTGATCACGCGTATTTCTTCTGTAAAGCAACAGTACTAGAAAATATATTTTTACGTTTACTGAACAACATTCCGTTTAACAAAGTGAAATGTTTAAGTTATACAGTAAACTACTACAGTAACACATAGTAGGGTCAACGAAGTGAAGATATTGCCAAGAGTTCGTATCTAAGTCTAGATGCAATCATGTGTGACTGTTCTCGACGCTGTTGATTGGATTTGTGTTTATCTACTAGCCGCCTTTAAGATGCTGTTTAAGAAATTAAATTAAATCGTGAACAATATCGGCTAAAACCGTAAAACAAAACTACAAAAGAATAGTATTTGTATTTATTCTTATTAAAATATGATTTTAAAGAAATTTTTCCTTTTTTTTTGTGATATAAATTTCTATGACAATGAAATTGAAATAAATCATAAGAAACTAATCGTAAATAAAACTGTAAACGTAAGAAGTAAGAATTATCAATATAGAAGAACAAAAAATGAAACTGCAATAATAATTAAACATTTTTAGATATATTAATAAAACTAGCTGTGCCCGCGACTTCATCCACGTGGAACCTGATGTACAAAATAAAGAGTAATAAAGTCATTTGAACGCATTTAGTCCATTTATTTATCTACTTTTCTCTCATACCGATGTCGCGGCGCCGTTAAAATTACAATAACTTTTGATAGAATGGACCGATTTTAATGAAATAAAGACTAAGTTACTCACGAGGATAAGCTTTTTTAACATGAGGTTTTATTGTGAACCTGATACTTTAGCAGTGATGCGTGTTCATACAAACAGACAGATAGACAGGCAGACAGACATTTCTAAAAATGATTGAAATGTATTACTATTCTATTACTTATTCCTAGACACCTGCAACATTTTTTTTCACGAAAATCGAAAAAGTACAGACACGTTACATTTACATTCTTATTATATCATTACATAGTATAAAACAAAGTCCCCTACCGCGTCTGTCTGTCTGTCTGTTCACGATAAACTCAAAAACTACAGAACGGAATTTCATGCGGGTTTCACCGGTGGATAGAGTGATTGATGAGGAACGTTTTAGTATATAATTTGTCAAGGATTTTTTCATAATCTGGGCGGGACAACGTCTGCCGGGCCCGCTAGTGTATAGATATAGAAGAAGATAATTGATCATTCAGTTGACTGATAAAAAAGGCTAAGAGAATGCTTGTTTTACTTTTGACTCTCTTTTTGAATTCACGGACGTCGATTCCAATATTGCTAGCTTCCCTCGCAGCTTTGAGCTTAAACCCGCGTTAATGTAAATTTAGCAGTTAACGTATCTAAGCAGTAACTTATTTTCTGATTGAAGGTACCCCGTGTCCTTTTTTATATTCCTGACAACGTGTCTACAAAAGTCATGATGATCGGTTGAGTAGCTCAATATGAAAGCGTAACAGAGAAACAAAAGCCATGAGGTCTCAGTTCATAGTGTGTTCATGATACTTCGTCTATCAACGTCGGTTCGAATCTTTGCGACTAACGAGGTGGTAGGGCTTTTTCTAATCCCGCCTAGCCAACTAACTCCCTCAAGATGGACATCTGTCGGCAAACATCTGTTGGTGTATTTCTGGCAGCTATGAATAAGTAGATATACCAGGTGAAAGGTTACACACTCGCAGTATTCCAGGATATGACACTTCATAGTCACATTTAACATTTAAAATAATAATATCAAAATAAATACTAATAAACAACCAAGAAAACCTAAAGTTCGTTCTAACACTTTCAAAAGTATAAACACAATCGCAATAAACCTAGATGCAATGACCGGTGCCGAAAGCTACAATGGTCGAGCTGGAGTTAATAACTTTCGATAATAAAACGGACCATAAACCCATTTGTTTTGTTCATGACATTCTCACGTTCACTTTCAAGTGAAAGTGAAATCACCCGACGGTCATTGACACTGTGCTTTGACATACATGCGCAGAAAATTGTGTATATTTTTTGTATATTTCTATACAATAAGGTCAAATATTAAGCACCTATTTTTTAAATTGATTTAGAACGAGAATCGAGTTCAGAGTATCCTTCTTAAATATTGCTACTGTCTAAACATACAGTATGTATATTCGTATATTTCGATTAATGCAAAACCGGGACATTTTCATTCTCCCTGGTAACAACGGGACAGACAACCTGAAAGTAGGATCGTCCCGCCCGAAACGGGACGTGTGGATCTTAAATCAAATAAAAAAATACTAACGTTAGGTAAAATAAGGAGTATCCGAAAATAGTGCAAATGCAAGATAAAATTAAATATGCACACGATAAATTCATGCTTTAACTATTCTGTCTAACCTATTATCTTACAAAACACATTACGTTAGCAATTAATTAATGTTATTAATCATTCTCACTGAAACTAATGGTACTAACAGAATATAGCTTAATTGAATTAAATTAGTATCGTTTATTAATCTCATTGAATGATCAGTAATAATTATTTTAATCACACCAAACTTCTAGTCCCTCTATATGAGTAAGCATTAAAGGTACCAGCGTACTTTTCAATATCAAATATTAAATAATAGGAAAACAAAAAGATACGTCAATCTTAACTAATATTATAAATGCAAAAGTGACAGTGTTATATTTCCACGCCGTAATTACTCAATCGATAAACTAAAAAAATTACGCATACTGTCAGAGGTTACAAAACAAGACATAAGATATCTTTTATCCAAAAAAAATATAGTGTTCCTCAAAGATAGGTCAAATCTATGTTAACGAGAGTGAAGTTAAAGTTAAAGCTGAACTTGTCATAACAATCTTCATCCTTTTTAGATGGTCATATTTCCTAACCTATATTCAATGTTAAATAAATCCTACTTAAATTCCAAGTTTTCGACTAAATTATTAAATAATTATAATCTTTAAGCATCCTATCGAAATAATCAAGTCGATATTTCACTTCAGAGTAATTGTTTACTTTCAACGGGTCACTAACTCATTCTAGTTAAACTGTTCACTAAACCTTTCAAAGCCTAGATCAAAACAGATACCATCGATTTAATCAAAGTAAGGCAAACAAAACGGGTTGAAACTCTTAACTGCTCGGGATTATCGGTGGCCCGGGTGAAATCGCGGCTTGCCCCACACTACCCCCATTAGATGGGCAATTTGTTTGCCTACAGCCGGGTAAGCCTTTAATCTCACACGGTACTCCGCTTCAAGTGACGCGGTTCGGCTGGAGTTCATCCTCCCGTTACGGCCATTATTTTTCTGAATTTAAAACTAGTGACCGGGTTGGGAATTGGCGCAACCGTTTAATTGGTACGCTGCATATAAACCATTTTTAAAAATTTCATCCATAATAAAATATATTTGTTATTTAAAGTCTAAATAGATCGTTTATTTATGAAGTTGCTATTTTTTATTGTTGGCTGTTTAAATAAAAGCTCTAAAGGTACAACCATGGCGAATTGGCGCGGGAAAAATGTAGGAAAATACACTGCTAATAAAATATTAAATACTAAAACATGAAAGTCTCAGATATCTCTATACTGGTTTTAAAAAAAAAGGATATATATATTTTTTTATAATATTTTCCTTAATATTGTCTAGGCTGTTTGATCTAAGGGCTTAATAAGCTTTGGAAGTTGACAGTATCTATTAAGATTAAAAACAACATACGTTGCTTCGCAGGATTCTTCGTAAAAATAAGGCATTTCCATAGGTTAAAATATAATCTCTTTGAAGGTATTTGGTCGAAAGGCTATCTTTCACTGTAAGTATAGAGTATGCATTTGTATAAAAATACACAGTGAAGGATATAAATTATTTTCAATATTAGTAGCATTAACAAACTAATTGTATTTCATATTTCGATAAATTGTTTTTACTTTTTTAAATGAATTGTAATAAATTGTGGTTTCAATTTATTCTCATGTACCTATAGATTACCTATATTTATTACTATTATAAAGTTTAGCCCATAAATCTAACACTTGAAAATGGACGTCAATTTTTTTTATGTCATTAAGGTTTTAGCATTTGGCTACGATTCTCTTCATTCTAATACGATTTCACCTAGAATGGACACAATATAATCCTAGACGGGGACTGACTCTCAAGTACAGATATCGGAACACACATATAGATGCTTATGGAGAGTAACAATATATATACAAATAAATAACAATATGTTAGTTTGCGGAGAACCTCGGAACAGATTTGTCGATAGCATGCACCGGTAATTTAGTATGTAATCCTGTTGTACACAGCACAACCGAACGGTTTGTTAGACTAAAATTACAAGCTAGATTAATAGTGTTCATAAGCGAAGCCTTCAACAGATGTTTGCTAGATGTCGATTAAATGTAATCGTAGAGAGTAAGTAGTACTGTCAGTTACATTAAACTGTATATTGAAAATTGAAGTGATGATGGCTCGATAACGTATTCGGATAATGTGTCCATCGCCGTAGGTTCAATTCCTATAATGAGCTTAAGTTGTAAAGAAAAACATAATGACTATACTATAAAGTATTAGTGAGGCATTTTGTATAAGTATGTTCAGCACATATCATAACTTAACATCGGGTATGTTTGTGAGCGAACGTTGACTTTATAAAGTATTTAAAAATTATATATTAATTGTTTCCTTAACATTCGAATATTAAAATATAATAGTCCTCAGATAAAAATTATACATTTCGTTTCGCATGCCGCTCGTTATATTTACTATGCTTTCTTGCAAACGGTGTCTGTAACTTTGGGCTGTTTATATATTTATGAAAGAATACTAAATCTTTTATCGTGCTTGAGAACCAATAGAACTTAATATATTTTAGCTAAATATGATTTTACCTTATATTGAAGGATGATGAGGCATAATATAACAAAACGCTATATTTATAGGTGGTAGAGCCACGCTGAAACTATTACTGGTTTCAGCATGAATGGGTCGGCTCGTCCGGGGTAGTACCACCCTCTCATAGAAAACCGACGTGAAGTAACAGTGCTTGCATTGTTGCGTTTCGTTCGGTCAGTGAGAGCGCCGGAGGCCCACCTCCCCTCTCCTTCCCTCTCCTCTACCCCCTCCCTCCCCTTCCTTCAAACACAGGCTGGCAACGCACTTTCGACTCCCCTGGTGTTGTTAGTGTCTATGGACAGTGGTGATCACATAACATCAGGTGACCCACCTGTTCGTTTGCCTGCTATGACATAAAAAAAAATTTAAGGAAGACTGATAATTCTTCAACTTGTAAATAGTAACTACTATGTGACGTCTGGAAATGACGACCCTCTCTGTGCATTTCTCATAAATGAATCTTATCTATGTTTGTAAAAATATGTATCATGAAGAAAGATAAACCAGATCGAGTTTCTTGCCGGTTCTTCTCGATGACTGGGTTCTTTTTCTGAACCGGTGGTAGCTTTGACGTTCATAAACGCCTTCGCAGGGCCTAAATTGAAAAAAGTGTTTTTGATTTCGATTTTGATGAGATGATCATTATAAAAAGAAAATTACCACCATGATATGTTTTTATCACGGCATTTTCATTCAACAAAAGCTCCGTTCTATTGTATGATTCTAATGTATGTTCATCAACCCGGTTCCTCTGAAATATTGCGTTTTCAAACGATATGATATACGATATATTAGTTAGGAAAAAAGCGAGATATCTGATAATATGTCCTATTATATACGAAAGTAAACGATGACCGCCAACACTATATCTGTCAAGCCGTAAGTCGTCCGTCCCTAATATGTAACTGCCATGTTTATCACGCATTGATCAGTTATATTACAGGAACAGATCCCTTAGCGATCTACCGCGACAGATTTAGTACATGTATGGTGCTTGCAACTACAGATGTAAATATTCGCAAAGATATCTAGGAATTTTATATGTAGTCGCAATTGAGGCAGGCTTGAATCATTTCGCCCTTTCAATTCCATTTTTAGTTTGTTATTCAACATAGCATACTGCGTACTACTGAGACTACTTTGATTTCAGAAATAATATATGACAGATGACGAATCAAATATGCTATCATCTTTCGTGTTTTAATATTGGTGTATTTCTCTTGGTCTTTTTACTGGTTTATTTTTATGTCAGAATAATGAGGTTAGTTTATTAATTTTTATTTATTGTTCTCAAGAATGCTAGTATTTGTTTATAAATCTCATATTACATTTGTATCTATAGATATACATATATGTAACAATAAAATCCTTACCTATACCGCCTAGATGAAGTTTTTTTATGGACTTTTTGGCGTAGTTTGTAAATCTAATATACGTATCAAAGATTCTGACGTTAAGTTTCAAACCTAGCGAGAGTCGATATATGTAGAAAAATATTTATTTTATTTTATGTATCTTACGTATTTCAAACGAGATATCTTAATAAAATGCGTATCACTAATAATAATAATAAATCTATTTATTTCATGTATAGTGTAAGAAACACAAAAATCTTTGAGATACTTAAATAAAATTTTAGTCTGGCTTATATTTTTACTGTCAAGGTTGTCGACTATAGATTTCGGTAACCTACTCAGTATTCTGAGCGAATGATGAATGAAACTCTCTCACCGTACTCGTTATTACATTTAGGTATTTCAAAGCTTGGAAGATACACAAGACTACGTAAAATCGCGTGTCCTACTATCTTATTTAGGTTGCATTTACATTTATTGTACTAATTTATAATAAGGTACACTTTGTAAGTAGTACGTTTGTTTTTTTTGCAGTCAAGACTTTAGAAAGGTAATGAAGTTTTGTGAATAGAGATTATCAACGGTTAAGGTTTATTACTTAAGTTTATACCGAATTCATTTTGACTTGAAATATTTTCACCTGGAAAGTTCTGTAACTAAATTACACAAAGCCTCGATATTCAGTCAAGCGTGTACTCTCAAAGTATTGTGTTAAATTAATGAAATTAATTGGGTTAACAATTTCAAAGTAAATGTTTATAATTAATGAATATAATAAATATATTTAAAAGATAATGTAACTACCAAGTAACGAGAAATAAACTTTGTGCAATATGTCGATATTCTAATATGCAATTTATACAATAAAAATATACTTAAAAGTATTTTATTATTCATGCCCATCACAGAACAGCTATTAGCTTAGCTGATTTCTATAAATAAAATAATAATAAATATCTGCCGAAATGCGCACAAAATTGAAAACTGGATAGATTTAGATTTCTCTTCTTGTTTTATTTCTTAGATACTTGGTCCCTATTTAAAAACTAGCTTTTCCCCGCCATTTTGTCCGCACGGAATAGTTAAAGGGCTAACGCTAACTTTAAATCGCGACTTCGATAAGTAGAAGGTGAAAATATTTTTTAAATAATACGTACGTGAACCCCGATTTTAAAACAATCTTCATTGGTACTCCGCTCCTATTGGTCTTAGCGTAATCGGACCAGTAGTTCCTGAGATTTGGGCCTTCAAGCAAACAAACTCTTCAGCTTTATAATATTAGTATAGATAAAATATAACGATATCTTCATTTAATATAAAGTTATTACAATTTTAAGAAAATATGATTATTTTTATTTCGAGCTGACTACGCTATTGACCTTCCAAGGCCTTTACAGCTTCACCGGACTACTAAGGCGAGCGCTTAAGGCATTCGGCCGATTTTATTTTGACAACTAGCTCAAGGGTGCCCGGCACATCTCGGCTTGGGCTGGTGCCTGGTTCATGCAATTCGCGACCCATCTTCTTTTTTTTTTTAGCGTGGGAATATCCCTTATGAATACACCAGCCTCTCGAGGGAGAGGGTGGGTTATTTCCGACTCGCACGGACTAAAACCCCACGGTGTACATCTTCCGCTATAGTTGGGGCGGCACGAGATCTCTATAGACTTCATCGTGCCGCCCCAGTGGTTGGCCCAGCAGCAAAAGCGCCGCCGCCGGGCCCCGTCTTGTTGGGAGACAGCCGTGTACACACCGGCCGTCTCCTCCGTCCGCCGGACCTGTGCAATGGGAAGATGGCCCCCCCGACCCATCTTCCCTGGTTCGGTTACAGTGAGCGAATGGTACTAATAAAATACCATATGACCGAGTCAAGCAGCGGAGGTAATGTACAAAACTAAATGCAGCCGAGCGGATTACACAGACCTATAGTTAATAAAGTTATAACATAGTAATTATTTGTTAGGTTGATTTATTTCCTGAACCCGTTAAATGGAACGTTTGCCATCATAAACAAAACATGGAGACCCGGAGGTCTTCTTAGGATTATGACATACATAAATAATAATAATTCATATAGAAAATATCGCCTGTTACGAGACGTATTCACGTACAACAAAAGGCCGTGTCATGACACAACCACACCACATTTTTTTACTCTTTTTATGTTTTTTCTTCTGTACATCAAATACCTATATATTGTTAGGATAATATACAACTCAGACAAAATAATAATAAAGGTCGTATTTTTTAACATCCCCTTCCCATAAGTATAAATAAACATAATAAAAATAATTATAAACAAATACAAATTTTAGAGAGGAGTTCTATTTAGAGAACGTTACATTTTAATGAACAAATGTGAGACTTCTGCCTTGTCACGAATGTCAATTAAGAAATGTCGCTCCGTGAAAGATACGGTAATTAGTTTAATTTAATTTGCAATCGTACGTAAGAATGCTTGAGTAAGCATAGACTGTAAACTACGTGTGAGTATTCTTAAATTTTCATCTGTAGTCTAAAAGTCTTTGTCATCAGTGTATTTTGATAAAAAAGTCGAGTTTCTTGAATAACCAAAGGTATTCTAAAAAATAATTATATTTCATAACGCTGATAAGGCAGATTTTTGTTCTTGTTTAATAATGCGTAATTAAATGGACTGTTCAGATTCTAAAACAAATGGTATGTAATTCAATTTTGTGTATTAAAACAGTATAACAGTCAACTTTAATAAAAACCAATGTTCAATCAGTACTTTTATATTTTAAACATTTTGATGCTTAAAAATTTAAATATTATAGCAATTTGATAACTTCATTAAGTACAGTTATCCACAGGTTTTGTTGTTAATTATCGAACTTGAAATATAAAAGAAAACTTTAAAAAATTTACTAGGCTCATTCTATGATAAAATTAGTGAAAAACGTTTTCCTGTTGAATTGTTTACCTCAAAAGTCTGGATATTTTTTCAAATTTTTTAATGAATATTTATTACAATAAAATAAACACGTTTTTTATTCAAATGGCCGGTTGCAACGAAAACGTTGCAAATCAGCGCTTTCTCTACGAAGTCTCATTTTCAACGTTACATGGTAAATAATGGAGACGAAATTCTTGGATTTTTTTAACCGACTTCGATAAAGGAGGTGTTGACTATGTTCGGCTGTATGTATTTTTATGTATGTATGTTTATATATTTCTTTGTAGGATTTATTTTTGAAATCAGCAATTTGAGTAATTCTTTGTAGTTTGTTTAATTATTTATAACTTTTCAATTGTTTATAAGTATGTTAGGCCATCATACCACATAGTAACAGCTAAGTTGCGACATAATTCACCGTTTACTTGTAACCATTGCGACACATCGGCCACCTGCACATCACACGACATGAGGCGACAAGTACGAGGAATTGGTCTGTCGTCATCACCGTGGCATCGTTCGGCTATTCGTTCAGACTTTGAGCGGTAGTCACATCTCTTAGGTTAGGTTCTAGATTAGGTTGGATTATTCGTTCAGACTTCGAGCGGTAGTCACATCTCTTAGGTTAGGTCCTAGATTAGGTTGGATTATTCGTTCAGACTTTGAGCGGTAGTCACATCTCTTAGGTTAGGTTCTGGATTAGGTTGGATTATTCGTTCAGACTTCGAGCGGTAGTCACATCTCTTAGGTTAGGTCCTAGATTAGGTTTCACCCTAGCGGTTCAGACTTCGAACGGTAATGACTTCTCTTAGGTTTAGTTACGGTGCTATTACTTCATACCTTGAACAATAATTACCTTTTAGTGCTAAAGTTAATATAAGTAAAAGTGTATTCTTTTGATATTAAGTATTTCTTATTAAAAGTGCATTATTTTCAATCTCGTGGACGCGCCCTACATAATTAGTATTTAAACTTTCACACATTTTAAAAATGATATTACTAATAAAATAAGGTATAACACGTATTTCAAGAAATAACACGTGTTGTAACTAAACTAGAAAGATACGGTCTTAATGACTTAAATCGATTTAAGTCGATTTAAGCCGATTTAAGTCGATTTAAGCCGATTTAAGTCTAAATATTTATTCTGTATACTTTGTTGTCAAAGACTTTTAGGAACACGTTAATAAAAATGTTAAAATATACTCTTAAAGTTTAAAGTCATTAAAGTTAATGCCACATCGCAGAACAAAGGAGAAAGATATACTTAGGAGAATTTCGTCGAAAGATAAGCGAGTATTTTATTCGAACGTCCTAAATCGTATCTCGGAGTTAATTTGTCTTAGTTAAAAACTTAATAATGACAGCAATTTATTTTGGTGGATGACTGAACACAACATGAATAGTAAAAAAATATAGCAAAGCGATATTTATTTTTGTGCTAAATTACTTGGTACTATATTACATTGTCGAAAAATAATTTTATTTAGTAACTAGCTGTGCCTGCAACTTCGTCCACGTGGAACCTTATGTAAAAAAAAAAAAACGGAATCTGATCATTGTGAGCGCACCTTTAGAAATAAACATGGCGCGTAACGGAAAAATGTACAGAAATTAAGATGGCGCATAACCGAAAAACGTTACATACGTTTTTACATGCTCTAAAATTCCTCCCTACGTCGATAAAGAAGTTTCACTTCAAAAACAGTGATTAATACAGTCACCTGAATGTATTAAGTCCATCTATTTATCTACTTTTCTCTTGTACTTACGCCGCGTCGTCATTAAAATTACAATAACTTTTGATAGAGTGGACCGATTTTAATTAAATAAAAACTAAATTATTTTCGAAGATATGCTTTATGACTTTCTTGGTGTGGTTTTATCGTGAACCCAGTACGTTAGCACTGATGCATGTTCATACAAACATACAGACAGACATATCTAAAAATGATTGAAACGTATTTCATTACTTATTCCTAGACACCTGCAACAATTTTTTTCACGAAAATCGAAAAAGTACAGACACTTTAGATTTACATTCTTATTGTGTATTTATACTCGTAGATTAATTGTCGCCATATTTATTTGTAGCTATGTTTTTTGTATACTGTATACTGTTGTTACGACTATATAGTTATAGTCTATATAGTATATAGTTTTACCGTACTATATTGCGATATAAAAAAGTTCTAGATAACACGAATCTCTAGAATTATTAGTTTAAAGACACATTATACAACGTGTATTCCATACTAGGAAGACTTATTTAAAACTTGAAAATTGTACTGGAAAAGAGTTGATGAGGGTTAAGGGAATGAATATTTACCGTGCCCGCATGTAGTTTAAATTGCGTTTCCTTTGAGAGCGAAGTACAAAGACGTTGGTTGGATCCCAAGAACTTCATCCAACAGCCTTTTCCAGGATATACAACTTTTGGATTGGCACAATGCTAGCGAATCAAAAGCTGCGAAGTCGTGGAATAAATTCCGAGTACCTTTTCCTAGAGAAACTTTGTATGACTTCAGATGTTAATTACGTGACTGTCGCGTTAAGTATATCGTTTATTAAGTCATAGTAATTTAAACTACACGTAGAAGAGAGAGAGATACGAATCTAGTAGTCTGCGGGTGTTCAAAATTTGTAATATTATATGTACAAATTAGGATTCCATAACTAAAAATGCATCCAATCACTTTTATTTACCACATTACGTGTGGTTAGGGACAAAATCTGTCACGAATCAAAGGGATTGGTTGTAGTACGCAAAACTTATATCGATGATAAATTTAAAAGAAATAGGTACTTGGTATTTTTTAAGCACTTCCTTAAGATTGTAGTAAGTGCTACGTTGAGATCATAGTAAGCGCTGCACTGAGATTGTAGTAAGCGCTACGTTGAAATTATACTAAGAATGGCGTTGAAATTGTAGTAGGCACTATGTTGAGATTATAGTAAACGTTGTGTTAAGATTATACAAAGCGTTGCGTTGAGATTGTAGTAGGCACTGCGTGGAGATTATAGCAATCGCTGCATCGAGACTGTAGTAAGCGCTGTGTTGACATTGTAGTAATCGCTGCGTTGAGACTGTAGTAATCACTGCATGGATATTATAGTAAGCACTGTGTTGAGATTATACAAAACGTTGCGTTGAGATTGTAGTAGGTACTGCGCTGACACTGTAGTAATCGCTGCGTTGAGACTGTAGTAATTACTGCGTTGAAATTATAGTAAGCACTGTGTTGAGATTATACAAAACGTTGCGTTAAGATTGTAGTAGGCACTGTGTTGACATTGTAGTAATCGCTGCGTTGAGACTGTAGTAATCACTGCGTTCAGATTGTAGTAACAGAGAACCCTTTTCATTACGTGTATTTGAAATTAAACCTAGTGATTTCTTTTTGTATACTGAACCACACGTGTAACAGAATACATAAGAGTTCTTTTAGTACTACATATCGGAGTACATGCTAAATATGGTGACTTAGTGAAGGTACTTGTATACCATATAATTGAGTAAAGAGATAGCGGTTTCAATTCACGCACATGGACGACATTTCAGTAATGAGCATGATTGGTAATTCAGTTACCGTAAGACTAGCTAGTTTGGAATTAAATATCCGTATATTAAATTGTGTCCGTATATCTATTTATTGTTTGTTTATATTGGAAAATAGAACTATGCTTATTCATTGTCGATACTATCAATTTCATTAATGAAAGTAATAATTCTAAATCATAATTATGTAACGAATTTATTGTCTAAATTAGTAGAGCTACGCTGATGCTTAACGGGTCGGCTCGCCCGGGGTAGTACCACCCTCGCACAGAAAACCGACGTGAAGTAACAGTGCTTGCATTGTTACGTTTCGTTCAGTCAGTGAGAGCGCCGGAGGCCCACCTCCACTGCTCATTCCCCTCCACCTCCTCTTACCCCCACCCAAGCACAGGCTGGCAACGTACTTGCGACTCCCCTGGTTTTGCTAGTGTCTATGGTCGGCGGTGATCACTTACCATCAGGTGTCCCACATGTTCGTTTGCCTCCTATGATATAAAAAAATAAAATAAAATAATAAAAGTCTTTAATTTTAGAATTTATTTTATTCCTGTATATTAAACGTTGTTTGGTTATAATTTTATTACATTTGGGAAATGATGACATCCGTTTAAATATTAAATTTCGTGTTTTATTGTTTTAATAATCTGCTAACGGATCCGATAGGCAGATGTTTTCCCACCACAGACCTTAAGTCATTAAGGTCAAAGAAATTCTAAAATACTGAGAAGTGCTGTGAGGATGAAAATTTGGGATTCAATGGTTTGTTTATCTGAGAAGTCCAAAATAATTTGGTGGAAAATAAGTTCTAGATCTTGATAACAGTTCCACTATAGGGTCCAAATGTAGCTAAGAATCATCCCGGTAACCTCATAGTATAAACAATTAGCCAAACGATTTCGGAGGAGAAGTGCTCCGAACACACACCCACACACCGAAATTATATCTATAAAGTTGTTTATATTATAATGGTAAGTACATTTAAAAATGAAATTTATTGAAACAGTATTCCAGAGGTATTGTGTTTCGCGTTCTTATTATTTCTCTATATATCGTTTCCACCAATACAAATCACAACTACAGTACAAATAATAAACGAATTTTTATTTGTTATCAGTTTCACAATAAAACTCTCTAACAATAAATAAATCGAATAAGAAACCTACAGTAATTAAGTCTATCATAATATAATATGTATATTACAGATTAATTATAAGAGATAATAAATAAAAAGAAATGTTACTTACAAAATAGAAATTGTACGCACTTACATATTTGTTGCAAGGTCACCAATTCACCAACCAACAACGCCGCACAATTCGTGATGAATTCAGCTTTTATTACGGCTATATTTGGAGTCAAAAACTTTTCTCGTTTAGAACTTTGTTGCGTCAGTAAAAGTGCTATCTTCATACGGTCGAATGCAACTCGTATATTCGCTACATATTTATCATACATAAGACTTGCAATTCTACGTACAATAGTAGGCACTTATATTCGTAATATTCGTTCCGTGGACAGCAAATAAAAGATCGAGTTCGAAATCTATCGCAGAAAGTAGTTCTGTCTTAGAAACCTCAAAGGCATGAGCGGAAGTTTAAAGAAAGACCAAAGCGAACATTTCAAATGGAAAGTTTAAACTGAGGCACGATCGAACTGATAAAGCTTCGCCTCCGCGCCGCACCGTTTGCTTCCATGATTTTATTAACTTTATTGACTCGTTAAATCAAAAGTTAGAATTTCAGAGTTTATAACAGTGTTTTAAAGTTTAATCAATCGTGTCATTACGTTCCTTTACAATTTAAACATAGCATCATACGAACCATGCTTTATGTCATGAACTAAACTTCAAGCGTAGACACAATATTTAACCCCTTTAATAATGTATTAATATATTTCGATAATAAGAATTTGGTTACAGTTACAAAAACAAATCCTATAGTAGATTTAATAATAAAGAATTTCTGTTAATTTTCCATCGAACAGGCAAACCCTTGATGAAATAATAATTCAGAACATATTTTTAAATGGAAGCAATTGGGGGAAAGTAGCAATAAACAATCACCGAGTTTTTCAGTACTTTTAACGCTATCTCGTCGAGTAGCCGCCCCGTGACGTGTTTAAAATGTTCTGGCTTTAATCTGTGCACTTGTTACGATTGTTTTATGTTACATAGATAATATAAATAATACAAGGTTGGTGTCATCCATTTGGGAATCATACCGCAACCGGTCAGCAAGGACCGGTGAACGAGTGAATGAACATGGTATGTTAACCGGAGTGAAGGATTTCATCTCTTCTATTACGAATGTTATGATAATGAGCAGTTATATGTTACAAGTAATAAAATAGCGAGAATATATTAATTTCTTTGATACTTAAACAACTTGTGCCCATAATTATATATCATGGCATACACTAACACTGTCTTGTTTAACTTACGCTATGAAAATATATAGATATTACATAGATTAACTCCGAAATAATTATCCATGTATTTCTTTACATTGTTTGCGTTTATCATCATGCAATCAGTATAAAAAATAAAATATAACGCGGTGTATAATGAATCATATAAATGAACAAAAAACACCGAGATTTAATATTTAGTTGTACAAGGTACTAAGGTGAATAGATGTGAGGGTAAAGAAAACACAAAATTGCATTCACTTTATCTATTTCGTGTAACAAACATTACGTATTAATATAGAATCATCTACCTATTATAATAATGTTACCGTTTTATAAGTTAACTATGTGTAGTCGTAAGATAGACCTTGCATGATCAATATTTAAATACACATGTATCGTATAATCATACATACATACATACGCATCATATAATCGGTATTAACTATATACATTTATTCAGCTATATTATTTCTACGTATATGCGTGTGCATGTGTCGATATATAAACAAATTAGCTATTCCCAACGAACATTATAAAGCTGATACCATAATGCATTTTATTTAAAAAGTATTTATTTTATAATTTATTTGTGCAGAAAATTTTAATATACGAGTTCGAGTATTTATTTTTAGTTTAATTAATCATTATTTCAGATGTATACTTATTTATAAGTATAAAACAATTTGTAGTTCGGATACCTTAACAATAATTGGTGATTTATATATTACAAAATAATAATTAAACCTGTATTTATCAAATGTTTTTAAATATAAAATTAAGAATTATAACAAACTAGCGGGCCCGGCAGACGTTGTACCGCCCTGATTATAAAAAAAATCCGTGACAAATTCTATACCAAAACGTTCCTCATGAATCCCCTTATCCACTGGTGAAAACTGCTTGAAAATCTGTTCAGTAGTTTTTGAGTTTATCGCGAACAGACAGACAGACAGACGCGGTAGGGGACTTTGTTTTATACTATGTAATGATGAACACGAGTTCTCAATAACATAGTTACATTTGTTTGAACATATTTTAAATTAGTTTATGCGTACATGTTATGAATGAATGGATAGATACAGCAGCTATACAAACAGAATATATAAAATAATTGCATGGGTTATATATACGTTTTAAGTTTATTTCATTTCTCTATCTTGTTTAATAACTCTGGGTTTAAAGACATCACTTATTTATTTTATGAACCCTTAAAAAATAAAAGCAAATCAGATATGTCTAATAAGCATTAATAATTACGTAATATGTTATGAAAAACGCATAATGAAAATAAAAAAAATAACCTTACACCTCAGAAGCTTTACGCATAATTATTTTTAATTGACAAAATTACATTTACGCTGCTATAAACTAATTAAACACTACTTAATCAATCAGATAGGTTACTTTTTAGAATGTTTATTAATCAATCATTAAATCATTGCATAATGAAAATACAATAAGTGATTACTAGACTTATGTACATTTATTTGTAATTTCTTATCACTAAGATGAAGTCTTTAATCGTTTTTAGTTTATGTACAGACTTGGCTATAAACATTCAGTTACAAGCGAGTATTTATATCAATTAGGTTATCCTCCTAATGGAACACAAATCTGATTTACAGTACTCTTAATTAATGGTACATACAAAAGAGATGTATCTGTAATCACATACATAATAAACCAAATACATATTACAATACTAATATTAATTCTCGAGCGAATACAATATGACACCAACTTCTCACCTTTTAACTTAGTTGTGGATCGAGTACCTATGTGTTTGGAGGCATGAACGCATAACCGCCAATGAACATACTTAATTTTATTTTAATGTAAATGAACTTTTAATAATATTGCTTCTGAAGAAATCCTTAAAGATTCATTTTATTGGAATGACATTTCTTTAATCGCGGTATTACAAGCAACAATGCATTACCGTTACAATTTTGGTAACGCGTAAATACTTGTGTAGGAATATACACATATGATACGTATTTTGAAATTTTGATCGTCAACATTTTTGTGTAACAAAAAGTGGGGGGTAAACTCTGTGTCGGTTGGAGTGTTGAAAACACCGGTTCTCGTCCAATCACCGGAGTTAATCAACGTCGGGCGCGGTCAGTATTTGGATCGATAATCGTCTGGAAACAGCGCGTAACTTTGTCTTATTGTTGTATTTATTTGATCAAAATATATCTCTGTAATACAAAAGTTTCATTTCTATCGTGTGTCTTTACGACATGCCCTGTTTATTTCTGGTCAATATACAGTTTAGAACCAAATATATCGGAGAAGTGTGCTATCTATAATAAAGTGTACGTAAATAAGTGATAGTGGAAATGATTATTTTAAAGACTATAAACATTTTATAATAATGAAAAAGGTGTGACTTAAGTTTTTTGGGATATTTAATATTAGGGACTACATTAAATCTATAAAAGCGTATATATACATAATCTAAAGGAGTTTCAGTTCCTGTGCGTATACGTTCTAACACACGAATCGGTTTATCCTTTTCTTTTAAATTTCACTTTGGTTCCTAAAAAGATGCTATCAAAACTTAAATCAATATGATAAATAATTAATAACATAATCTCGTAATCTTACCGTGAAAAATGTATTTTCCTTATGTACGAGTACCACAATCGTTCACTTCGTATACACAACCGTCCACGAGATATCAATAAATACTCGCTTATGTAATCACTTTTAAATTCACTAAAGCACTGATAATATTTCAACACAGATTAATAGAATACAGTATATGAGAGAATATCTGATTTCCAGCGCATTTGCAGCGATAGACGCGGCTGGCGCTGGCGTCGGTGGACCCAACCGATTGTTCGCCCTTACGACCTGTGAGCGCCATCTTATCGTATACAAGGGTTGAAGCCGCGATAGAGCCACCAATCTGATAATTTAAAATATTAAATAAGTTTCAACACCTCGCTTACGGTGAAGTATGGTCTGGAAAAAGCAACCTTTATTCTAAATAAATAAAAATAATTGCGGAATGTTTGTATGAGCATCATTACAGAGCGGCAACAACTATTTAATTAATTCTCTTTTTATTGTGTTTATAATTTACAGGACAAGTATTGTAAAGAAGAAAGTGTTTGAAAACGTTTGAAAAATTGTGGTTAAAAAACTTTCATATACACGAAATGAGTGAGACAAGATATAGTAGAATAAACCTTTAAAGATATTGACGGAATTAACAGATTGACTTTCCATTGATCAATTGTCATTTTATTTCATTAAATAGTTATGGTATAAAGAAGTGATTAACACAATCGTGCGAAACCCGGATGAGCAGTTAGTAGCTAAAATAATAACTATTAGATATCTATACTACAATTAATATTAAGATTAGAGATAATTAAATGAACAAAAAATAATTGAAACGTCTTAGCAAATAGTTTGTTCGACATATTTATTCTCCTACGTAACGCCTTTTAAATCGCGAAGGGAATTCGAAACGAGACGGTTTTGATACATTGACTGGATATATACGTTTTCACAGATCGTTATTTCGGATTTACGAGTGGGAATGTAATTTCGGAAACACGCCACGTAACCTCTTACGGCTTCTCTAATATGCACAAAGAAAAAGAAAATCTCTATACCGAAAGAGTACCTGTGTAAAAGCATGCTCTCCTATGTACTTTGGTACGTATCCGCAGTACCGTATTAAGGTTAAGGGACATTCATAAATAATTTATCAAATGGAACACCTAAAAAGCGTTTCTCGTTTGGAAATTGTAAAGATCGTGCTAAAAGCTCACATACAAAGTTTTTGTTTGTATTTCCTTGTACGTTTCCTGATTATTTATTAACTTCATGTTAAATCCAGTGACGTTCCACACGTATGATATGAACAAGACAGTTTTTCAAGAGAAATATACATAATATCCCATTGATCGAAATGTTTGGTATACATTTATCATAGTATGTGTATATCGTACATGAATATATCGATTTTCAGACAAATTATACTGACTTGTGTACTTCTGTGGGCGGTTGTCAGCGGGAGGCCACATTATATATTAACAGCATCAATAATGTCGGGGACCTTTATAGGTTACTGAGTTGTCAAAGGGTCACATGTTGTAAATGTGTGTATACAGTACATGTTTCATATAGAAAAATAATTGTCAATATTGGTAAGTAGTGGTCGCGATATATCTATTGCGTGTTTTATAACCAGGACATTTTTTCTTACGAGATTTTTTTTTAATTACCCTGTGGATTTTTATCAGGTTAATATCGTGATGAGTTCTTTTTTGTCTTTTTGTTATTCTCTATTTCAGAGGCAGTAAGATTAATCAAAGATTTTACGCTATGTTATTGGACTTGAAATAAGGTACCAATGCTCATTATCGATTTTGTAGTATACTATATAATAATTATTATTATATAGATATCGATATATAAATTCAGATACCATATCAAACAAGTTTTACTTTTAAAAGGTTCATATTATACAAGTAGATGGATATTAAAGTGGATAATAGTGCTATGGAACAAACCAACTCTCTGTACGTCACATGTTAAAAATAATAAGAAACGACTTTGAACAATACCTGTATTATTTTAATAATAAGAAAAAATCGATCGAAGTTTCTTACCGGCTTTTGTCGATGACTGGAAAGTTTTTCAAACCGGTGGTAGTGTTTTAGGGTTTATGAATGACTTATTAGGGCCTAAATTAAATAAAGAATGTTTCGTACCATTATTAGTGAATTTATTTTTAGTTGAGTCATTTTAACTGGTATGAATAAATGACATAAAAGACTCATTTGAAACACATTGGAATAATGTGTTTGTGTACATTTCATTTGCACTTACCTTATAACTACAGTGTTAAGTCGCCAGGGTAATGTGTACGTGTGATTTTTGTGACGTGCACAAAACGTGTACAACAGTTCGCCGGCGGCCCCTGCGAGTCCCGCGTCGCTGTGCGCCCCCGAACCTGACCACTCGTGCAAGGTAATATTCCATGAACCACAGGATTTATCCTGTTAAAGTTTTATTACGTTATATGCGATCATCTACACTAGTAAGACTATTTTATAAATATATTTATCAAATGAAATGTTTATTTTTTCTACAATATGTCCTCATGTAATCTTAAACGATTAAAAGATTTGTAAGAGAAATCTATGGTACATTAATTATTATTTTAATGCTGAATATGTCACTTTTATAATTAGACAAACTTCCGATGTCACCTTGTCGTTTTTTTAGGTTGTAGTGTATCATTAGCACCTATATGGGTTACAGTTTTATTAGAAAACTTAAATCATCTCAAAAAAGAAAAGTCGTGTTGAGTGATTGAAACCGGTAAAAGCAATTCGACAGTAATATCTTTTACCCAATCTACATGTATTTTCCTAATTTCTACAGTAATAAAAAACATTATGAGCTACAGCGTTGGAAAGTGTCTCTAGGTTATGAACTTCTGTGATAAATTATTCTCTGTTTACCTTAAAGAAAAAAAATATACTTATGAGACATTTGCAGGTGGCAATTATTAATTATTTTACTTATATAATACTCTTACGTATACACATATCTGTATAACTAACCTGTTCAGACCATATATCTATAAAAAGCTGCCTCTCTACGTTTGAATCGAGGACCCAAGTACATTGCTGATAGAAAAACTCATTCAGACTCCCCGTAACTGATACATTTCTCGAAGCAATCTCACCTGATGGACCAAAAGTAGAGATGTTAAAACAAAAGGTAAACGCCTACGTGAGCGCGCAACGGAAACGCAGAGAGCACAAATCGCCGCAACAGTAACATTGTAATTGGAACTTTACGATCTCGTTCGAGGTTTTTTTCGATTCTATTTTACGCTAGGCGGTGTTAAACTGGGACGCGGCAAGTAATTCCATCGGACGCGCCCCGCCGTGCCCCGCCGCGCCGCCCCCGCCTTCTAGAACAATATCCAACGCGTTTTTCTAAACGCCTTTTCCAGACGCGAGTCGAATGTCAAATATAACTGTTTCTTCTCGTTTTATGTAATTGGAATTCTGTGGAGTTCATTCGAGATAAATTGCAGATTATACGCCACCACTGTAATAGAGTTTCACCGACTTATTTTGATTTTTGTTTAGTTGTCTGATTTTGTATGAAAAATATATAATAGTGTATACTCACCGGAGTGGGTTGTGTAAGTTCTTTGCCCGCACATTGCATCATCGTTGAAGCTATATGCAGCTGCGTAGTCGAAACCACGACTTGCATATGTATAATGAGCTACGGAATACTCCAAACGGACGCTAGTCCAACTCCTGACAACAACTGGAAGCCAAGCTGCCTGTACAACGAAAGCACTTAGCATTATAAAATCTCATTTTAAAACTAATGTTTATGTTATTCTTTAATACTAAAGTATTAACTAGTGATTTTAATAAAAAAAAAAACTGAAAAATTAAATGATAATATCCTAAACATTATTTTAAAGATCACTGGAAATACCTAAGTAATTTTAAGCGCTTAAAAAATACTCCTTACAAGAAAATAAATATAAAGTGAGAAATTCTATTTATTAACAATAACAATACGAATAAGTATGTTACACGATATCTAAATTATAATCTATAATAGAATATATTATGTATTATTATAACATCTAAATTATAATTTGTACCCTCCCGCTTCGGTCATCATCATCTTTGTATCATTCATATTATTTCATTTTAAAATATATTTTACTAGCGCGCCCGGCGGACGTTGTACTGCCCTGATAATAAAAAAAGTAGACAAATTATATACCTAAGCCTTTCTCGTGAATCACTCTATCTTTTGGTGAAAACCGCATGAAAATCCGTTCAATAGTTCTTGAGTTTATCGTGAACAGACAGACAGACAGACGTGGCAGAGGACTTTGTTTTATAATATGTAATGATTTGATACTGCGCTCCATTTCGTTTGTCGTCAACCCAAAAGTCGTTTACGACTTCTATACCAATTTATATTAGAATTTAGAAGCAGAGGCTATTGTTGAAATTTTCTTTTGCATTGCTATCATACAGAAGTACGTGGCTGGTGTATTGACAAATTTACCTTGCAACTACATCACGTAATATGCGTACGTAGTCCGGGTACTAAGTAATTGAATTTTCAGGGGCGAGCCTGTGAACTGTCGCCCTGAGCTGCGTCGCTCGTCCACTAATAACGGAGGCGTACGGATGACATGCCGCCAGTTAGACCGTGTTTTATGAGCATTGGGAAACCACCACATTGCTACCCATTTTAGATATCGTCGAAAGTTCATTTTGTAACAACGCGCTCGCCTAACAATTTTGCAACGACGCGCGCTGTCAACTTGTGATGGGGGTGAAGCAGTGTTAATAATTAAATTACGTGCTCGTTCTACGAGGAAAATAACAATTCGTGGGCGTAAGTATTCAAAATTGTATAATCACTGCCACGAATATTTCCATAACTGATAAAGGTCAATCTTTCCAAAGTTGAAAACCGGTTAGTTACCGAACGATCAGGTCGAAACCTTCAAAGTTCTACGAAGGAAAATTATTTAGACGGGTAATAATTTCAACGGAAAACGTTATTATAACGTTCCTAAATTTAACATTTTGTAATTATAGAACGTACATGAAAAGTAGTTAATATGTTGCAGAAAGATTACTTTCTGCAACATATTTGCTTTTATGTTCCTATACACTCGGTTGGTCATTCCTTTCTTTATTGCTGTTACATACTTAATAGCAACCCTCCTATTTAATAATGCGGATCGCGGACGACATTTACGTAAGGGTTTACTCATCTCGTAACCTTGTTAGCATAAGGCCGCTGTAACACGATTAATTTATTTGCTGTCGTCTTTCAAAGAGCTCGTAATAATTACCTCAAGCATTTCCGACCCAGCTAAGGACTCGTCATTTTGCGAGCAGTGAAAGCGGTTTCTCACACACTTAGATGAGATAATTAATTAACTAAAATAATAAATTAATACACTTCAAACATCAATATGAAATAATATATGTCGATCATTTTCCAAGCAATTTTTTCCACGTGTTATTTTTAAATATTCGAAGCAATTAACTTCAATTTTCACATCGATGGATTTGGAATATTCATTTTAGCCCCAGGTTAATGAATGTCAATCACAATTAGCGTCACTTCGTCGGAGTTTATTTTTGGTTCAATTTCCAGGGCTATTTTTATTTTTTATTGTTACCTGGAAATCTCCGCATAAGCAAGAGAGATGTGTGCCGTCTCCGGCAACCAACGCCACATGGTCGTGATAGTAAAGAGGTGTGGTTGCTCTGCACTCGCAACCTGCGTCTCCACAAGCAGTGCGACATCCTGATCCGCTCTCTGTGCCTGTGGGTTCAGCACTCCACATGCGATCGAGGCGTTGTATCTAAGAGAAAAAAATACATATGCATCTTACCCGTATACTTTATAGTTTAACTAGGTACGACTTCGAATAAGTAAGTATATATTTTGTTACGAGCCGTAATTAAAATTCGAATACATAGTATGGACTTTTTATATACCGTAGCTTCAATTTTTCTTGTAACAAAAATAAATTTAAACCTTTACAAAAATATATAGGATATTTAAACTGTTATAAAATATGACATGAAAATTTATATAAAGTACTAGAGGTATTAATATTTTATTCACTCTATTTTACATAATATTTTGTCTTAATTAAAAAAAAAATAAGATCCAATTGCAACTATCAAATATTACCTATTATTTAATATATATATATTTTGAAGTCGGAGCCATATCCTTATGTCTTCATGTAAAAGACAAAAATAGAAATAAATATATAATAGGTAATATTTTAATGTTGTAATTGTATCTTAAATAACTTTTTTAAACTAAGACAAAGTATTTTATATACTAAAACATTCCCTGAAAATATAATCATCTAACAATGAAAACCCCATCTAAATCAGATCACTAGTTTTTGAGAAAATCACGGACAAACAAAAATACATACATATATACATACAGGTCGAATACATAACCTCCTTTTTTGAACTCGGTTAAAAATGAAAAAAATACCCGTAAGCGAATAAATACATAAAGTACTAACTTCAATAGTGACACTTTGATTCGAAGCAGGAATAAAGCGATGCGTGCATAGTAGCCTCTCTTCTATATTCCAGAAAATATGATGATGAGAAGGGGCGGAAACTCCGCCGTGCGCGGGCGCCGCCAACCCGTAATGAGTTGCGGCGCATGTCGCATCTGGTGATACTGTCCCTTCGTGTTGCTCTATGATCACAAATTGTGCGATGATAATTTAAAAAAAGAGTCTCTTATTTTAAATCTGGTGTCTGTGATAGGGACACGAATAGTCTAAATTTTAGTATGAGTTTCTTACTTTTTTCTCTCTATTCTGGATAGAATCATCAAAGAAAATATCGCAAATATAATAGTAATTCAAAAATAATAGTGAAGTTGTGGAACAATCTCCCGGCTAGTGTGTTCCCTCCTTTATATGACACATGGGGTCCTTCAAGCGTAACCTGAAGAGACATTTATGCAGGCCGGTATGACAGCGGTTTCTTACGATGGATAGCTTGTCTCCCGGTGATTGCCGTTGTTTTTGGATTGTACTGTGCCTACCTACCATCAGGCATAATGCAGTCACTTTAAAAAAATATATTGTCCTACCATGTTCATTTTGTATTTATTATTTGAGTGTTTAAAATACCGTAGAAAGAAACAATACGAGTAAATAGGAATATCTCTTTGTTCATCAAATATCTGGCATAATCTTTTTAAAACTTTATTTAAATAGATTTGATTGTCCTCCACATAAATCGATTAAATTCCCCTCAACCTTTATATAGGCTATTAAATGAAGAAACCTTATCTAAGTGGTTATAATATTATTTGCACAGTCGATACTTACCATCATGAAATGCAAACGCACCGTCAACAAATTCCTCTTCATCCACCATTTGTGAGGAGGCACGACGCACCAGAATTGTCAAGTTAGCACCTTTGGAAGTCACAGCTTGTCGTATTAAAAACCTACCCGACGGATCTCTGGCCTCCTTGGTAGCGGGGCCACAAACCCTGAGAAGAGCCCGATCACCTCTCTCCGACCTATCTCCTCTCTCTCTTGAACCAAATTCATGAAGCCCTTCTAAGACCTCAATGTGAGATCGACAGCTTTGTAATCTGTTAAATGGAATTTATATGTGTATATTGCATTTTTTTTAATATCAAGAGAAATACATTATTAACTAAATGTAACTAAGATAAAATTGCTAAGTTTTACAAGTACCTCTGGTATGTACTTATTTTATTTTGTTTTATTTTTGATAATCAATCTTCTAGTAGTTTAATAGAGTAGGTAAATAATATTACAAGTTTCCTGCGATAATTTCAATGAACTAACAAGGTGGAGGCCGTCTTGTTTGAACTTTCCAGAGAGTTATTATGGCAAGTCAGAATCCATGCTCTGTAATATTACGTCCCATTCGCTTCACTTGTGCACAATAACTAAATATATAAATATTACGTAAAACACCACCAATATTTCGAAATATAGAACCAAATGACGCAAGGTTATGAACAAAAAACAAAAGCCACTAAATGGCAGACAAAGATCCCGCTAAAAACTCTCTTGGTATATATTTAACTCATTTCAATTCCAAATAAATTCGTTCTCGATTACATGTCATCTTATTATGTTATTTTATTCAAAGTTAACAAAATAGAATTAGCCAAATAGATGGAACCGTTTGAACCTTGAAACCTGATTCGCTTATTCGATTATATACGGCATTTGTTTTTAATTTATATAGATTGTATGTATGTAATACAAACTAAAATCTATGAAGTTCTTACCTTAGATTATAATTAAAAAGCGAAACTTGTACAACATCAGTGGCTGCTCCTAATAGATGTATAGCGCACTGACTACGCCAAGTGGTAGCCCGAGAGTCGAAGTGCCCTGACCGCAATCCGCCCGGGCCGTATCCTCTCACATTTGCTCCACAGCCAATCCGTCCACCACTGATACTAAATACTTCATTTGAGACTCCGCTGCTATCTATAGCTGCTATGGTGTCTCCTGTGTCATTTCGTTGCGAATTTAATCATGCAACTAGATTTTCATAAAATAATAGTTACAGTGGGTTAAAAATAAATACATTTTATATTATTTTAATTACTCTATATCTTCTTAACTTTCCTATATCTGCGCGTCGATCTGACGAAACCGATCTGTCACGACACATCACATACATTACAAGTAGTATAATGTATGCACGAACGTTCACGCTATACTCATTTGAATTAGTTCATGAACCACGAAGGTAATGAACATCCTAAATTGCCAGCATTTTGCATTAAAAAAACGAAAACGAGTTAAACGTATGTCATCGGTTGACAGACCAACGCGTAGGTATAAGAAAGTTCAACACCATACAGTTAAATACAAGTAATTCCACAAATCAAATAATCAATAAAATCCAGCATTTATGATATGAGCATTTCATGAATACAGTTGATATATTTGTAAACAATTAATCATACAACGTGTCTTACTAAGTGACTTACCGTTTTCTAAATGATGTGTAAGTGCAGCTAGAGGTGGTGAAGCGGGCATAATTGTTGGAGGTGCTCCGCTAGTATCCAACCTTTCTATGAATTCCAGTTTAGCGATAAACCCATTGTAATTGTACGGTGGTACCAATGGACCAGAGCTGGTGAAAAAATAAGAAAATGTTCTTATTTGACCATCAAAATCTTAACGTGCATTATTGTGTATAAATTATTGCTCATCAACTTAAAACAAAATGTTATTATGCTATGTTTACTTCGATTTTTTGTTTCGTTAATATTATTCTTTATTTCAACTGGATAATGATATATAAGTAAAAAAAGTAATAAATGTGGTCAGAAATATGATTATTTTCATTATGTTTAAACAATCTATTAGTTACAACGTTTATAATTAAATTGAACGTAGACTACTCATATAAAGTTACTGCGAAATTTCAATATAAATACTTCACAAACTTATAACTACCGATTTTGATTTATCTTCGTCAGATTAATAAATTTTATAGCTGACTATACTTCGTCCCCTCTATTATACTTTCATGTTAATGTTGAAAACTTACTTGAATTCCAGGAGTAAATTTGGCCCAGGATGCTCTAAGACTGCAGTTCTCTCAGAACATAACGATCCCAAGAGTGAAGCGGATGGTGAACTACCAGCTCTCAAAGTCAAATAATCCGTTGTACAATGACTGAAAAACGGTTTTTATGAATATGTAAATTAAAGTTAAGCCTAAGGGCTTCTGAATAGGAACTGTTAGCAGTAAATTAAGATACGAAAAAATCATGTTAACACAGTAAACTTAAAAAGATATACTAGCTTGTTATTTTAAATCAGTCATAAATTATTTCACTTAAGCTATATTTGTATGTAAATAGATGACTACAATTCATTTAAGTTTCTATTCCATAACCTAGGATTTCTAAAATTCCACGAATTTTGTATCTTACGTTCAACTGAGTGTTGAATGTAATCAATAATTCTTAAGTTATCTATAATTTTTAATATAACAATCAGTAAATTTCTTGAACAATTATGGAGAAATTAGTAATAACTGTGAAAGAACTGCACATTCAAAGCAGTAATTTCAGCGTTATGTTTATGTGATACATAAAACGTTTGTTTATGTGATACAACTATTCACAGAACTATTACGTTAGTGATCTACAAATTATTGTTCTAAAGCTGGATGTACTTTGTATCCGGGAATGTATGCTTTTAAAGCAGCTATTGCTGGAGCCATCGTTTTAATAAACGAAATCTAAAATGAAGCTTTCTATTACATAAAATAACAAATCAAAAGTATTTCGATTCATTTGAATAATGGTGTCATACTTTCATCTTTCCAGTTACATAAAAATCTCTTATCTTGATTAAGCTAAACGGGAAGATATTACTTTATTCAAAAACAGTCATTCTCGGAAACTCTTATTTCTAAAACTTAATCAAATCGTATCGGCCTTCTCTCCAAAGCTTACCTAAATCGGATTTTAAATATAAACAGGACAAACATCTTTATTAATAGAAATGTTTTACCGCTATTTCTTATATATATATATATATATATATATATATATATTTCTTGTATATATATATATAATAGAAAGATAATAGAAAATATCACTTTATGTGAATAACAGTTTATTTATGTTGAGAAAAATTTCAGTTTGAAAAAAATTTCCTTTTCACACGACTACCCAAAAAAGGCGTGTAATGTTTTTAGTGTTGATGTATATATGTGTGTTTATTTTTTCCATCATAACTTTTAAATGCTTGAACAGATTTGGATGTATGCCGTCATAGATTAAAAATTTTCCACGGAACGGTCCCCCGATACCAATAGCAATTAATTATCTTTTTTAATCAGCAAGTAAATAAATAACAGTTTACTTCGTGTATACAGATTATAGATATATCTTGTTTTTTACTTTTTAGTTCGTTCTTGGCATGGCATTTCCGTTTTTGATATACATATTTTTCGTAATACATTCTTTATATAAATTACTAGCTGTACCCGCAGCTACGCACGCGTTTTTTTAAATTGTATTAAAGAGATATAAAATTGTGGACCATGTACAATTATAGAAATCTCTTTAAAAACAATTGTAAGTAAGACACGCACGTCACTTACAATACCATGTAACGTATACATTAGATGTATAAATACTAACAGTGTATCAAATTAGGTTTATCATCAATAACATATTTTGAACCTTAACCTGCCATATAACTACCTCAGTACACACGTACAATGTATAAGGAACTAATGAAACTATGTCTTAAAGATGTTATTATAATGATATAGTGTGCCCATATTGTCAATCTATCTATCTTTAAAATTACTTTTAATAATAATATTGTTGAATTGTAAACAGTGAATGAGTTGACGTCTTGAAATCTTGCATAAATATAAATGAAGATATAAAACTTTATAGCTCTCTAAGCAGTTTTTAATATTTGACAATTTAAATAGTGCTCACTGAACCCGATACAATATTCTTATATGTTACTATATTTACTGAATTATGTAGACGTAAGCGCGGTAAATAAAACAAAATGGCCGTCAATAGAACCAAAAAGACAACCTAATCCAAATTACATACATAGATACAGATATATGAATTTCAATTATATTTATTCTTGAAGTCCAGTACAACGCACGTCTTATGCACATGCTTACAGTGAACAACATATTTTTGCTAAATTTCATGCGTTTCATAAATTTCATATAACTTCTATAAGATTAGCTATCAGCCAGTGAAAGTTCCGTGAAAATCAGTCAAACCGTTTCGGAGATAGCACTGCGGGCGAAGGTACGGGCAACAGCTAGTATAAACTAAAATTACCTAAATTACTTTTTGTAAAGTCAGCTATCTGCCAGTGAAAGTCTCGTGAAATCTGGTCTATCCGTTTTGGAGATAGCATTGCGAGCGAAACCACGATTAACAGGTAGTATAAATTAAAATTACGCGAATTACTTTTTATAAAATCAGCTATCTGCCAGTGAAAGTTTCGTGAAGATCACTCTAACCGTTTTGGAGAGAGTACTGCGGGCGAAGCCACGGTTAAGAGCTAGTCTAAATTAAAATAGACTATATTACTTGTTAAGATGTCCGCTATCTGCTGGTGAAAGTTTCGTGAAAATCGGAAAAATTTGGAGATAGCATTGCAGACGAAGCCGCGGTTAGTAGCTAGGCTAATTTAGAGTAGCCTAAGTAACCCGCTGTAATTTCAGCTATCTGCCAGTGAAAGTTTTGTGAAGATCACTCTAACCGTTTTGGAGATAGTACTGCGGGCAAAGCCACGGTTAAGAGCTAGTCTAAATTAAAATAGACTATATTACTCGTTACGATGCCCGCGCTATCTGCTGGTGAAAGTTCCGTGAAAATCAAAAAAATTTGGAGATAGCATTGCAGACGAAGCCGCGGTTAATAGCTAGGCTAATTTAGAGTAGCCTAAGTAACCCGCTGCAATTTCAGCTATCTGCCAGTGAAATTCCCGTCAACATCGGTCCCGCCGTTTCGGAGATTACCCGGAACAAACGGATAGACAGACAGACAGACAGACAAAAATTTTAAAAATTGCATTTTTGTTATCAGTATCGTGTATACTTTCGTGCCCAATCAGTAAAAAAAAATTATTTTAATATTACATACAGACACTTCATTTTTATTATATGTATAGAAGATATGGATATAGATAGATTATAATTGAAATTAGATTTATATTTTATCAGTATTACGTTTGTATTTGTTAGTTTTTATAATAGTAGATAATATTTATTAAATTATACTTCTTGTTAAGGTATTAACTTTTCTATTTATCACATTCTTTTCCTGTAAATTTTAATTATTTTAGTTATTTCTACTACTAGAAAGAGTACATTAAAATGTTTTCGAACTGACTACGTTATTGACCTAGCAAGGTCTTAACAGCTTCACCGGACTACTAAGGCGAGCGCTTAAGGCACTCAGCCGATAAACTAAAATATCAGACACTACACCAGATATAACTATGTGCTAGATACGTGAATGCTGATGACAATGATATTAATAAAATTACCTTGTAATAAGATTTTATTCGAAAGAGGAATCAATTTATAGATATAATATCGAAAATGTGTGTTGGAATATTGGAAGTAAAATGTGTAATATAATTTACCGAAAATAAATATATAATCATGCATACATCATAAACCTCTTTTTCTAAAGGTGTGGTAATATATTTGCCCTAAATAAGAAACCAAGTGCGAACGCTCTCTTGTGAACCAATCTACTTGTCATTGTGGCGGTGGCTGTATTCTAAAAAGATAACAATTTTATTTTACTTTATGACATTTTTTTTATGATTTCACATGCGAATAATACAAAAGGTATGGTTTCTTTTTGTTTTATAGAAATTTTAAAAACTACCTTGGAATAATGAAATAAATGATATTTAAACCGATTAAAAGACTATAGCGTTAAAGAACTACATGGACGGTGCAGTGGTTCACGAGGTCACTTTGCTGCTGTCACCTCAAAACCGGATTCGGTTATGGGTTCGAATACCACACAGAATAATTATTTGTGTGATCTACAAATTACTAACTTTGGGTGTAATTTGTGACTGGTAATTGTATCTTTGTAAAATTCACCGCGACACTGATGTTCATATCGGTGAGGGAGCTTACTTTTCAAAAGGAAATAAAAAAAGAATACCTATTATATACATATTTAAAAATGACAATAAAGTGACGCGATACAAATGTAACAAGTAAAGTATTGTATGTTGTTGTTTTATGTTGGTGAAACTCATCTATAGATACTATTTTTTTTTATGTCATAGCAGGCAAACGAACAGGTGGGTCACCTGATGATAAGTGATCACCACCGTCCATAGACATTAAAAACACCAGGGGAGTCGAAAATGCGTTGCCAGCCTGTGTTTGAGGGAAGGGGAGGGGAGATGGGCCTCCGGCGCTCTCACTGACCAAACGAAACGCAACAATGCAAGCACTGTTACTTCACGTCGGTTTTCTATGAGCGGTGGTACTACCCCGGACGAGCCGACTCATTCACGCTGATACCAGTAATAGCTTCAGCGTGGCTCTACCACCTACCAAACTACCACCATTACCATACCACCTTCCATATAAATTATAAAATAGAAAATATTTGATATTTTGTGTGTGATGAATAGATCCAATTTCTTTTACGTATTTCTGCTACGGTTTCAGCGAGTAGCATGTGTTTATTTTCAAAACGTACATTAATGCGTGCGATGCCGCGAGCAAAAGATAGTCGGATATGTTACCAGTCCATTACATTTTCCATTTTTAACTTCAGTCCTTGAAACAAATAGGTATTTAGATATATATGTTTTTTTAATTATTTTGTCCTTTTTTTGTGTATACCATTAAAACCAAATAGTGGGAGAGCCTGTGCAAGATTCGATGAGGCAACCTTTTTTACCTCAAAGCAGCGTTACTGGTGCTATAGTGTTTCGATTGGGAGAGTATGGTTGGCAAGATATACGGGCATATGAGGCATTCCAAGCCCATCCTCAGAAGTAGGAAAATGACTAAGACTAGCTTCAGTATTATGGTCTTTTTAAAGTTGGTTATACTATATATAGTAGAATGGGCCAAAAAAATCAACTATTTTTTTTTTTTAAGTAAATCAAAAATATTATTTGGGATGACAAAAAAACAATGTTGTGAGAATTTGAGCCCTTAATATTTATATTAAGAGGTCTATCATCGCAACTTTTGATTTTTTTTCCGGAGCAGGTTTTTATCTCATAACTCCTAAACCGTCGAGGTAAATGAAATTGACTAAGAGACATTTTTTAAGAGAATTTAATTGTCTACAAAAAAAGACTGATTGAAATTTTTTGTCAGATGAACCGTTTTCTCATAACCACGCCTTGAAAATTTGTATGATTTCAGAATTTGATTTTTAACTTTAGGATTTTGTCATTCACTTAAAAATTAGTATCCGAAAAAAATTCAATAGAGATTCTTGAAGGGAATTTAATTTCCTACATAAAACGTCTCTTAATATTATTAGCTAAATTCACTCCTTTGAAAGTTATTCAAAGTTAAAGTAAAACACAAACGTAAACGTATAAACGTTACTATTGAAACACAGTGAAAATGCAATTTCATTTTGACTTCAACCCGCTCCGAAAAAAAAATCAAAAGTTGCGATTATGTCCTGAATATGTCCAGTTTTTTTTTATTATACAAAACCATTGTTAGGTAGCCTTTGAAAATAGGAATGAGTGAACTCCATACGGGTGAGTGATAAACTAGTCTCCAAACAATGTGAATATAAGTGACAAAGAGCAATGTTATATCATTCTATGCTGTTTATGAAATTTACAAACCCTATTTCCTATTATGATCCTAGGATCATACATATTTATGTATAATTAATTTATGCCAGTGTTGATGAATAAATAAATAGGCACACATTAATTAGCACAATGAGTAATATTAATAAATTTCTCCATAACAGGTATAGGTATATCTCAAACAAAGTGTTAAGTAAATATTAGTAAAAGTTAAAAATAGCGTAATTATGCGTACTAGTTATTGAATAAGAATATTTATACACAAGGGCGGATTTAGGTGGAAGGGCATCGGGACACTATTTGTGGCTTAATAAAGTCTACGCAAGAGCAACCGCTAGCAAAATATGTATTGGCCAATCTAGTCATTTATAAACAGAAATATAATCCGCATCTGTACGAGCCAATCTTAAATTTTATTTCTTCGTTTGCTCGTCGCATCGCTCTGGTAGTATAATTGTTTAGAATAGATTCAGTGTATCGATAGCATTTAAAACAAACGTCAGCTTACATACTCATTTTTATCATTTAATTATTTTTTAAACAAAATATCACGTTGAGGTCTTCTGGTGTTTTAATAAAATCGAATTAGGTAAAGTAGATGTTCCGTACATCATTACAAATTATATTCCAATCCCACGCATATCTCTAATTGGCATATATTGAAATACTCTCAATAGTAGATAGAAACGTGGTCGAACTACATTAAGAAAAGTGCAATTTATACTTACTTCCTAGGTAGTAATATGGATGTGAAAATTATTTTCACTCGTGTATGCACAGAATTAGTTGCGAAGAGATATCGGCAACGACGGTGCGGGGGATAGAGGCCCGGATAACCTGGACTTGCAAGAACACATGTCCCTGGACCACGGCACGAGACGTCTTGATAGAGCCAATCGCAATCTGTAAGACCCGTTACTTTGCAAAACAATCCTATATTAGCTATAAACGTGAACGAGTTTTTTAACTTTATATTACATGTCTATAGATAAGGCTAAAGTAGATTACAACTGTATCTACAATACTGGGGACGTAAAGGACAGTTAGGTAATAATTATAAGCTCTCTTGACGAGGGTCGCAACAATGTCTGTTACACTTGCGTTATAGTCAAAGGGAACTCACGGTACTTTCCGAGATAGTTGTCGTCCCAAGTGCGTCCTTATTCATTATCTAATACTTAGGTATATAAATGTAGTGTTAAGTGACTTTAGAGAATTTCCTAAAAATAATCTGTATACATAATTATATAATTGAAGTATCCATTATTTGTCAGGGCCAATCTTCGAAAGTGGTAGAGTAAACAAAATAAAAGTCAGACTCATAGCCACAGACACGCAGATCCAATAAAACGACAAAACTATTTATTATTACGTGGACAAAATCACAGGAACTAACTTGCAAGAAATTAAATTTATGTATTTTTAGGTCAACCTCTAACCAGAATCGTTTGTTATAAGGTGACAATGTAGCCAAATGTAGTAACATGTTAATTCCAAAATTAGGACTAGTTTTTAAGTGTTTCTACCAGAGCATGAGGACAGATGTATCGCTACAATTAGGAAATTTTAACCAAAATAAATAATTATGTATTAGAGCTTCTATTTGTGTCAGGAGTTTAATAAACATAAATGTAAGCAGAGAGGATGTTTCATGTGAAAAGTAATTAACCGTTTTATTTATGTCATTTTACCTGTTTGTGGTATCCTTGAGCCTCCTTTTGGGTGAAATCCCATGCCTTGTGTATTACTTAGAGATGTAAAACTGAAGAACGCCAGGAACTGAGATCTTACAGTTTTTTCTGTTATCCTAGTACAAAAAATGTACACAGTTCTTTAACGTGTTTAGTATTATAGAGGTAAGTCGAAAACGTAATACATGGACGGGACTTAAGCAGCTCGGAAAATCGAGCAATTCCGTCGCCGTCAGACACGAGCATTAGCGCCATTATGCCGGCATCTCGTCTGTCCGACCGGACACAATTCCGAATCGAGCATTACCGGTTCCGTTGTGACGAGCTTTTGTTCTGATCGTTGTGTCCTCGAAGCGGAAGTTGCGTTTCCGAATCGAACAGCAAATGGAGATAAATTTTGAAACGCTCTATGCGGCCGCAGTACGCTCGATATGCGGAAACAGCACCTATTTTAGTGCCCGCCTTTATGATTAACGAATGAAAATGTAATTAATTATTGTTCATTTCTGCCGGATTCATTACCGCTTTAAAATTAGTAAATCATGTCGCTGTATTGGTCCTAACGTTAAATGATAGATGACCGCAGTTATATCACGTTATAGGAATTAAATATTTGGAATATTATATCGTTTATAAGAACAAAAATTGTAGTGGCTATTATTTAATGCATACCGGTTTCTCATCCACTTCTCTATTTATTATAAAAAGGATCAATGTGAATAAGAGATAATTTCCAGAACTTGTGTTCCGGAACTGAAAATCCTTTAACCAACAGGAAGTTACATTATGCTCAAGTGCTATAGATGATATTTTATACGTATTAAATTTTATATTGAACTCATAGCGAGCGGTTGCTAATAAAACATATAATAACGTGATAAATATTATGAATATAGATATTTTTTATCATGTAATAAATCTAGAATTGTCAATAGAATATAAATTTTATGCATCAGGCTCAATGGGCAGTAGATTTATTAAGTGTTTTTTATGTATGAAATGTTTAAAATATTACATTGTGTAAAAGTAACATACCTAAAATCAAGGACTGATGCACCATAATCAGCAAATAAAACAACGGGAGGTGTATATCTTTCGTTGGCGCCACACAGTCTTGTTTCGGCCGCACCGTCTGTCCTGACTGCACTTACACCAGTTAACTGCAGCCATCCACCAACGCAGCTGTTCCCATTAAAGTATAAATTATCTTGAAGTGATACGAGATTAATACCCATTTTTTTTTAATTCTTTGCTTCTATTAGGAACTTTACGTCGATAAAGAACATGTTAGTCCCATCGTACCCTAACCTTAACAACTGCCATAAAATCTTCATTTTGGAATATTATCCATTTGTCTTTATAAACGAAGACTCTTACTTTTTTTTGCGTTATATTTAAACTCAGAATAGGCAATCTCGAAGCTAACAAGTCTTTGCTCCACTGAAAACATAGCTAAGCACTAAATTGTAACGGCTATCTTTTACAGCTGACATCCTACGTTATCCTTGACAGGAGACAATTATTTCGGGGTAGTGCTTTTTTCTTGGAAATTTCTTGTTTTAAACAAAGCGATCTTGCCTAATATAACCCTTGTAAAAATGATTCACTAATTGCTTATTTTCTAGTTTCCTCTAGAGAATTGATTTTTATTCTTCATCTCTTATATTCGCTTGCTTTAAGTTATACCTACTACAGCAGTTACTGTCTGTCGTAAACGGCTCGTTTGAAATATTAAGTCTATTATAGTACATTGATATCAACAGACTTTGTAGGAATGGTGTACTAGAATTTATTACTGAATTATTCCTGGTGGACTGTATTTTTTGCATCCAATAAAAAATGTTTGTTTGTTATAGAAAACAGGTTACCTAACTGTGGATCAGAGTAGTCGCAGGCACCGAATATTACCACAGAGTACACCATACATACTTACATACTAGTTACCATAGATTACAAACGAATACCATAGAGCACTTCAAACATGTCTTATATTTATTAATCTTCAACAGTTATCGTGACTAACACTTTAATGCGTAGGTAAGCTTGTTTGTTTGTTACGCTTTCATACCTTAACTACTTATCCGATGATCATTAAATTTTGCATACTTGTTTTCAGGGATACAGAAGACGACATAGGGTGTCTTTTATCAAGAAAAAGGTATCGTTCCAGATGCATAGTTTAATTCTAGTATTTTAATACTTTTTGTATAAATCTTTCTTTCATATGAGTTTCGATGTATTCGTATACGTACATTGCATAATTTAAATGTCTCTTATATATTTTAATCTCCGGAAAAATCCGAAAAATTGTAATTGATATCTAATTATTTATTTATTTTTTCTCTTTTAAGAAAATATTATAAATGAAACATAAACAATGTTACTTTTTTTTGTTTACAACCCAAATTAAAGTTGACGTTCACACCTTGGCGTCTCATGCGTTTAAAATGGTTCTATATATACATAATTTATCGTAGATAGGAAGGAAATCGTTAATAGAATAATATTAAGTACTGACCAATCGAATAAAAAATCGAAATCTTACAATCACACATAAAGATTAACAAGGGTAAAGATTAAAAAGTCGAATTTAATACTATAAAGATTTGAGACACAAAGGGAATAATAAACTGAGATTGCCTGCGTCTAACGTACCTGGTACCGTTAAATCTTCCGACTGAAACTAATCGATAGAGCTGTATCTCGACACGCTGCCCAGCGTCAGGCTGGAGGAAATAAGAGCAGGATCCTGGACCTTCTAAAGACGGAGATTTGATTTGTCCGAAAGTTTTACCCGATTTGGACTTGAGGATCCGCGAATCGATTGTAATGTTACACACTAGAACAAAACCAAATGATTAAGATAAAATACTTCAAAAGTTACTTTTAAAGTACATCACATTCATATTAATCAGCTACGAGAAACAGAGGACTGTTGCTTTTTCTTAATTTAAAAATGAAGAGATAATTTTACACAGTTCGCGTATTCAGTGCCCGCACATGACCGAATGACATTAGTTCTGTGTCTCATTCTAAATAACAATGAGAACCTATCGGCTTATTAGTACGGCTGACTAGCGCTGCGTCAAGAGGCCTGTGATTGTGTTGGTATAATAAGATATATTATAATTACCATACGAAATAATTATGTAAAAGATACTGCAATTATATAGGTTTTAACATATACCACAGTGTTATAGTTTTTGTTAAATCATATGTACAGCTGTGGGAACTAATAATAAATATATTATTTGGTATGATGTATGTAACGTTGGTGACTAACAAGCGATAACTTGAAATATCATACTACCATGCTATAGTTTTATCAGTTTTATTTGATTCTAAGAGAGTTCAGGCTGACAGTAAAATGTATACCAAGATGTCGTGGTGAATACTGAAGTGCGTCATCACTCAGTCATTTTCACTTCACATTTGTGACATAGTTTGAGTTAATTTTTTTAAATCGAAAATTACTTTAATTGGAGATGGCGTTACTTTTAAGAAATGTATCATTAAATATTATAGTGGACGTTAATATGCACTTCCGTCCGGAATTGATTGGTTGCTACCATGTTTTACTGCAACAAGCTAAAAACTAGTAATAAAAAGAGCGAAATATTAATAACTAAAACAAAAAGAAGAATTAAAAACCGTGTCCTTGGTTGATAGATGAACCACACGTCGTCGAATGACACGTCGAATAACTGTAAAATAGAAAAAAAATGTATTCAATGAAAATATGTTGCAGATTAATATGTAATGACCACAATCTATTACACGTGTTTCGCTCGCGAGCATTTAGTTACTCATATTTCGCTCTTTCTATTACCAGTTTCAGATTTAACTTTTTCAGGTACACCTCGCACAAATAAATTCATACTTTTATTACAGTGAGACGTGGTAACGGTAGATCAAATCCAGGCAGAAGTGCAAAGTAACGTCCGCTATAATATTCGAAACGTACTGTTAGCACAATACTGCTCGAGGCCACACTGCGCGCACCGGCCGGGCGCGACGTCTCCGCACGGGCACGCTCCGTCACGTACGCAGCACGCACACTCCTCTCCCTCGCCCCCTGGGCACGCGCACCCACTCGACGATTGTGTCCACAGGTCTACTTGACCTAATAATAAATAATAATATTTTAATGACTATAGTTTTGTTGGAAATATGTAAAAAAGAAATGCCAGAAAATTTGAGCCCATAATGTTTGTTGTTATTTTATTAATAGCTGAACCTACAGACAAAATGTTTAGAAGACACTTTTAGGAAATTTAATTTTCTACAAAATAGTCTTTTAAGTCAAAACTCTAAGTTCGATATTTCTCGAGATGTGAGGCTTTTGTTTTTTTTAGCATAAAATTTTAATATAAATGTCGGTTAAAGAAAAACCGCCCTAGTATTTATATATAATGTTTTATTACTATATAATATAATACGTTGTATAGATATCATTAAACACGATTATTTAATGGTTAAGTTATTTTAATTATACCCTATCCATTACATGAATTCTACATGTCTTGAACTAAGTGATTCCTAACTAATATTATAAATGTGAAAATCAGTTTGTTTTTATGTTTTTCTTTGTAATTTTTATACATATTGTCGAGGGTATTGAAACGGACACAGGACCCTTTTAGGGATAGATGTAATCTACATTGACACGAGCGAAGCCGCGAGCAAAAGCTAGTTGGCTTACAAAGAAATTAAATTGTTAAGCTCTTACAAAAAGAAAAATTAATAGCACGTAAGATTTCTTTCTTAGAAAAATATTCAATTATAGAGTAAATTATAATTTTACTTATGTCGGCTTACAAAAACACAAGTTATAATGTAATTTCCATTGTTTTCCTTCTGAGAGATTGTTACAATACAATTTTACACGAATGTTTAATGTTTTCATAAAACAATTTATGGCTTGCGAAGTTGCGGCTTTAATGACTTGTATAATTAATATTAATAAACATACATGCTTTGTTCATTACTTTATAATTGGTCACATTCTTTTTTTATTATTCCATTATTCGACAAGTTTTTGTTTACTTTTTAGTAAAGTAAGAGTAAATCTTGTAATGAATATAATCCAATAGAAGCAGCGATCGCTGAGAGATAGGTATTTACGTTCAGTCGTCGACGTCCAAATAGCCAATGATCTTTATTAGCTGCTTACAAAATATGCCTGATGTTTCATAATTTTTATGTATATCAATAGCCTATCAACGTGCCTATTTTGATAAGTGATCGTATATTCGTTAAGTTTGTGGATTGAGAGTGTTCTGCTTTTATAACCATTCGGAATATTTGTGAATTAAAACTTCTTTATAACAGAATGGTGGAAACATTGGTGGTATAAATTGTTCAAAGAAAGTTGGTTAATATAGACAAGTAATGAAGTTCCAAATATATCGCCACTATTTTTTTGGATACGCCGTTTCAAAGGAAAATATATAATGCACTATACGTTACGTCTTAACTGTATTGAGAGGATAAGAGTAGATAACTTAGATATTTCAACCGATTCCTCTGTCGGTCGTATAGTCATACAATTCGATAATATTGTTACTATCAGGACAGAATATATTGTATTTCAGAACACTAAACAAATGTCTGAAACAAATTATAAGAACATTAGGAAGAAACTCTTAGTAAGAGGTAAGGCGGTGCGGTACGTGGGAAGTCATCGATACCTGGGAACGAACACACTTGACACACTATAGCTATGAATAACGTAAACTAACAAGTTCTTAGAATGCCATGTTACATAACGTCACCTTTCCCTTAAACACTATCGGTGTCATGAATCATTTTAATTGCTATCTTGAAGCTTCCACCCCTCGTTCATTATTATAGTGTTATAGAGCGACCAAGAACAGTTCTATTCTAAATATTGGAAGGTTTATGTGGCGACAAGAGGAAGAAAACTACAAGAGGAAAATTGTCATAGAGCAATGTAACCTTTTTGTTATATCATAAGAGGAAAACAAACAGGTGGGTCACCTGATGTTAAGTGATCACCACCGTCCATATAAACTTGCAACAACAGGGTAGTCGCAAGTGCGTTGCCAGCCTATGTTAGGGCTGGGGGGAGGAAGGGAAGGGGGAAAGGGAGGGGGGGTGGAACGAAACGCAACAAGTACTGTTACTTCACGTCAGTTTTCCGTGAGAGGGTGGTACTACCCCGGGCGAGCCGACCCATTCATGCTGAAACCAGTAATAGCTTCAGCGTGGATCTACCACCTATAAAATGTCAAGCAAGAACAAAATGCTATACAGATCTTTGTAATTATGTGTTCCACTTTTATCTTTGAATATGAATGAATGTTCTTTATTGATAAACGGCATTTGATTATACACGGTTATAACAATACAGACTAGTTTTGCTAAAATAATCAACCACTTACTGCTGCCGTCAAGAAAAATGGGTGTCCAAGCGATTTGGGCGGAAACAGCAGCGCTCGCAGCGACAACCAGCAGCACTGCCAGGGGGCGGCGCATGGTTCGCGCGGGCAGTCACCGCACCCCTCGCCCCGCGGTCCGTCCACGTCGCCTTCTCATTTGCCCCCACACAAACCTTCACCACTCCGCGCACGAAACCGTATCACTGGTTCCCGAATACACCGCGATACGCATGATGACACATATGAGTATACTGTAAAGTTTTACTGCCACAGATATCTAGTTTAGTGCGGTTTTATTACGAAGCTCGATGATCTTCATTCCTCAGTTTGATTGCTTTTTGCGTTCGATTCGAGTTGCCTGTAATAAAATAGTATAATTTAACGTCCGTGCATATATTTCGTTTTATATCACCGGTGCTGATATCAGTCGTAACAGCTTAGTAAAATATACGGTGTAAGAAACTTCATAAATAACCTATAACCCTTCCTAAATAAATCCATTTATAATAGCTATAAATAACGTATATCACTACAAATGTCAAATAAAGTACCCGAAAACATAATAACCGTATTTATGTTTATTTATCCTTATTATCTTAATCTTGACAATTTTTTTGTTTGCTAAAGTAAACTTATTAAAAATTGCATATTAAATAACAAATTACTTGAATCAGCGGTTTTGCACGCGTTTGTTGTCGCCATCTAGTATATACTATTTAGAATTTCAATAAGTTTATATCGCATTTAATTTTACTTTCTATTGAAATCCTTATATATTGTGTGTTGTCGTTGGGTGCTAAGTCTTACATGATTTGTAATGATTATGATGATGTACTCCTGGACGTACCCGTAGGAGAGCAAATGTAGCCGGCGAAACGAAACTTTGTTTTAAAGACACTGTTAAAAGGTGCACAGTGTAACTGAGAAAGAATTTAGGACGCAAAAATAGGAAAGATTACAAAAGGACGTTTTGCATCTAGGTCTTTTAGTCGATGATCACCGAATATTTCTACTACTTTTTTAATAAAGTTGCGTCATTCTAATCTCTCTTGCGCAAGTTAATCCTCCGCGGCTGGACGACAAGTCGTCACCATATCTGTAACGAAGATACTGATATCCAGGTTTGTGGTTTACATGCTACAGCTGTGAATAAAACATAGATTTAGGCAACCTAGAGTTTCTCATCCGTACAATTTGACCGCACCATCTCCACTCACACATCTCACATCATCTCCACCATTTCAGTGACTCATCTTATCTCACCCACTGAGCCTAATTCACCGTAGAAATTCTGATTTAGGGACATGGTTCTACCACTGCACACGAAGAATCGATCAAAAGCATCTCATTCGAAGTGTGACATCAAGCTTTCTAACATTCCCCCTATAAAGACACAATATCTCAATAATATAAATCAGTATGAAAGTGACAATTGCTTTATACAATTTGTAATAAAATGGTAGCAACACGATTCAGTGGTTGGCAACTCCACGGAAAATCGAAAAATAAATTCTTTTAACAATGGCGTATAAAATTTGTAACAAGTGTTATTTGTAATAAGTGTTGTAGCCATTTATGATTCTTAGAAGAAATAAAACAACATATTACTAGTGAATATATTATATTTAATTTACCAACTCCAATTATAGAAACGAAAATATATCATATCTACAGGGAATGGTAAAATTTCCTTCAGTTCACGTTTTGGTTTCAGTTCTGTACAGAAGGAACAAAACGAATGAACACAGACTAAAACGTAATAGAATATATAGTGTTAACATTGTTATAAATTTGTTATAAACCTGGTTCGTTTAGCTAATGAATACACGAAGAGTATCGTACCGAACAGAATGTTTCTAATAAAGCCGTAAATAGTATAAGAAAACGGGCGCCATAGCTATTGACATATAACTCAGAAAAGCTCTGTTAGCTATCCTGTTCTCCAATCGACTGACACAGCATTTAAAATACAAAGTAGATATGCATAATGGTCACCTTGAATACAATTCCTTGTGACTCGCCAGTATACAAAAGGAAAATGTATATATAATACATATAAATTCTTCTTAATGTTCTTCGTTTGGGTTAATCTTCGAAGTGGCTGATTTGTGTAGAATTTTACTGGTAAAATATGTATGTTTAGGCTACAAATTATTACTCTTTACACGATATTCTATTGACCACAAAATATAATTGAGGCCTAAGGAAAAAATTGAGTGCGTGTAACCGTCACACGCGATTGAAGTAAAACTTCATTGGCGTTAAAAGAGATGACGATTAAGTTAAAAATAAATACATCATATGAGAATTTAAAAAGACAAAATCAATTTATGCAGCAGATGTAACCAAGTCTTAAGAAAAGCAATGACAGTGTCCTTTTTATGTAATATTAAAATCTTCCTACGCGACATTTATAGGGAAGAGCGCATGTTTTAGTCTATAGTATGGTTGGTATATAATCTGAACTTTTCGTCACTTCTTCTACATATTACTATTGCAAAACGCGTAATTAGGACCGGAAGCAACATTTTGTTTTTAAATATTCTTTGTTTATGAGATATTTTATGATTATTTCTTTTATGCGTGTTTTCAGAGCAAACGTTTAATACCAAATGTGTGCTTATGTATAGTCATTATTAAATAATAAACTAATTTGCTTAGAAAAGTAGATTTTAATAACATGGCCGCCAAATTGTTTAGTTACAACAAACAATAAATTAAACAAACAAAATAGTATAAATAGAAAGAATTAACAATAGAGATAACAGTTTGGTGAATCTATAGCTTTAGCGCGCACACAATCTACATATTGGCATTGCGGACTGGACGTACAGGGTTGACATGGATGGCATCTCTTGAGCGAAGAAGAGGAGGAAAACGGCGGAACTTCTCTCTCAAAATGATAGCAACAGTTATCCTGCACAAAATAAAAAATTATAAAACATAAGAAAAAAGATTTTTTGTAAAGAAAGAAAAAAAAACAATTAATGCTTCTCATAGAATAAGATTTGCATAATCAGATAAAAGTTTGTATAACTTAAAATAATTAAAAAAAAGTACCAATTGTAAGTCGAATAATTTTATACAAAAAGTTTCCACGTTTCACGTAATAACTCCGCTACCTGTTAATTATAGAATTTAGAGAGATGGGTTAAGTTTGAATTTCGTCAGCAAATTTCATATATTTATTCAAAAAAAAACCTTTGTTCCGCCGTTCGTCAGAAGCATTGATTATATACCGACTTACTTTATTGTGATAAGTATTCATATAACGTGTACTTGGAGATGATTTTCGATTTAAATAAAGGAGGTTCTATATCCAACCCGTATATGGTTGTTTGTCCGCGATTTTCTCAAAAACTACCAATCCGTTTTGGATAGGGTGTTCGTTGCTGATTGCTTATTGTTTAAAGAAATGTTTTAATATAATAGTACATTAGTATCTGATGAAGATCTTTGCGAGATAGGCAATGAGACTCTTTAATAACTAATAGCGAATGACTCTTGATTACTGTAATACGTATGGCATTTTGAATGGTATGGTACCTATGAATTATTTTCACCATTTTATAACATAACATCACATCTATATGGTTTTAGAAGGTAAACAAATTTCTAAAGTACATACTGTTTTTTCCCATTTATATTAAAGTTCCATAATAATTAGCCGTATTAATTTGTTGTATTCAATTGTAGGATCACACTGTTTAAAAAAATATAATAGTTAATATTTGAATTTTATAATTGGATCTAATTTTTTTTAAACAAATACAAAATATCATGTAAAATGAAATGATTTTTTTTTACACTTTTGACTTCGTGTCTATTGACGGCCATTCGTTTTTGTATGAAACATGGTTTTTGTCGTTAGACAACAATCACACTTGGGGTTAGGCGACTATGTGACCCAAAATGATAAACACGCTAAAGCAAACTACAATTACCAGAATACACAGATGCCTGACAACAGATTCCAACTTGAGAAAGTTAGCTAGCAAGGCAAGGGTTAAAGAAAACCCTACCACCAAAGGAAAACAGCGTTAACACCATTTAAAAAAATAAGCCGTCTAATTAGGCACTAGGTGTGAGATAACTCGAAGTACACGGAAGCGACCCCATTCCGCAAGCCCTCGGATTATAGGGTCCAATCACGGAGAGCCGTATCTTGAGCCCCAGTCGGAAATAAATCCCTATCTGAACCCTCACCGCGTTCAACGAATAAACATTTCGGTCTTAGAGACGACGCCGATCAACGTCAAAAACATAGCGAACAACAGCACTCGAAATAACATTTCATTTTGTATAATTTATCTCTGGTACTTAATTATAATCAGAATAATTATTTTTCTAATCGTAATTAGTACTGAATTATGATAAGTTATTTTAATCTAACATAGACACGAGATTTATAGAAAAACTAATTTCTTCTGCGATTTCATCTATACTTATATTTATTTATTTACACATTATGCGTTAAATACGCAATGGCGGACTTATACTCTAGATCCCAAGTTATCTCTTAAATTTCATTCCGATCATCTCAGAGTCTTTAGCGTGGAAAGGCACTAAACAGGCAGACACAGTTACTTCCGCATTTATAATATTAATGTGAACATCATGGACGAAATAGCATCTATTTAATAAAATTTATGTTAAATGAAAAAACTTTAGAAATATGAAAACTAGAAAGAATATTCAGATTAGCAATTTTCACAAATACGTTTTAATATCGCGGTGGGTTTTTTAATCTTATTTCCGATTGAGGTCCGAGTCAGATTCATTTTTCTAGTTTCGAGCCGGTTCTGTAATGAAATTTCTCGTCGGTAGGGAGCGTCGCGGTACGGCGTCACAGTAGCCCGTCTCGTCGCCGTTTATTCGGCTTTTTGCTTTACCTTCAAAAAGGATATTGCGTGGGAATCAATTCAGGTGACGGTATTTCCCAGCTCAAACTGAATATAAATGTTTCTAAAATTACTATCAACTGTGTTAAGAATTAATTAGATCTCCAGACATTTTTATCTTGATCGGAAAGATAATTCACAATAATAACATTTCAGAAACTTAATTATGTTGTTTGAATAAATCTTTCCTATTGTCATTACATAGTATAAATCAAAGTCCCCTACCGCGTCTGTCTGTCTGTCTGTTCGCGATAAACTCAAAAACTACTGAATGGATTTTCATGCGGTTTTCACCAGTGGATTCACCGAAAGTGATTCATGACGAACGTTTTGGTATATAATTTGTCATGGGTTATTTTTATAATCAGGACGGGACAACGTCTACCGGGTCCACTAGTTAACTATAAAGAGGTAATGTTTGTTTGTAGGAGGTAATCTACGGAACTACTAATCTGATCAAGAAAATTTTAAAAGAGAAGATAAATTTTCTCTGAATGACATAGGCTATATTTAAGTTTTGTATTGTAAATTGCAATTGACCGCGCCACCGCATGCTTTTGTGCGCATTAATTATTTTCGACTTGTTATCTTATTTTGTTGAAATATTAGTACCTACATTTTATTATATTTAAAAGTATTCTTAACAATTTAATAGTCTATAAATTTATGACTTATATACCTCGCTTTTACAAAACATCGACAAAATCGAATGAGAGAGAAATACAATTTCTTAAGATATTTTGACAACGCTACCTTAACACGAGGACTGATATAAGGTTTCCCTCTGCAAAATTTTATAAAAATCCATTAAGACGATTTTGAGTTGAATTTGAATAATCAAATTGATAGTTGCATTTGAATATCAAATTCGAAAGCAGCGACCTTTACATAGCAATAATATGCAGTATTAATTAAAAGTTTGCTTAATATACGTAGGTAGTATTTATTATTTTTGAAGTTATACTTCTTTTGGCGCGTTAGGGAAAAATGATGAGAGTAAATATTTACGATGCGCGCGCACACCGTCACGAAAAACCGACACCCTGAAGTTAGCTATAGTCAACATTTTGTTTCTTTGTATTTATTGTTTGTATTTCTTTGTATTAAAACTTTCAATGTATTAAATACCTTTTTTCTATCCTTAGTGTCGTTTTTTCTACAAACGTAGAATAAGGCGAAAGATAAAATTTTTGAAAATATTTTGATCGTGTTACGCCAAAGAAGTATAACTTCTAACGCGTGTACATAAGTACACACACACTTATTTTAACGTACGACAGACAGTTGAAAGTCGTGTAAAGTTTGTAAATGTACGTTACTAGCCTTTCCACCGTCAAATTGTTATACTCGAAATATTCAAACCTGTTAACATGTCTGAATATGTTATATACATTTTTTTTATCATGTAGAGTGAATAAGATGTAAATGTCAAGTATATCAAATTCATCTAATGATTCTATATTTGCTATTACACAAAGATAATTTCATCAAAGATATACCCTCACTATAACCAATTACTTTACCAACGATTTATGTTAAGTTTTCGCGTCCGGTGGTACAATCTATATTGAACTAGCTGCCTACACCGGCTTCGAAAGTGTGTACCAACGAAGAAAGTTAGACCAAATGATGAAGATTACAAAACAGTACAATACAATATGACTATCTAATGAAATAAAATGGGAACAGAACAACTTAACGTTAACTTGAAAATTCTGTCAATATCTTCGAAGAACTCCTTACAGTCTTCTGTCTCATTTACTAACTTTTTGTATGGAGTTTTTTATCCCAGATTTTTCAATCATTTTATTTCATACAAAACTTCTGACAGTTACACATACGACAAAAAAAAGAATTAATCAAAAAAGTTCAGCCGTTCTGAACGTTCGCGCTTTAACATACATTCGGCATTTGATTTTTATTTATATATATTGATAATCGAGACAAATACTGATTTCCTTTAAGTTTCGCCATTCAGTCTAAAAAATTGAGATTTGTATCTAAATTATAGATGTCAACTTACAAACAAACAAATATGTGCCATGATTACTATTTATGTAATTAATTTAATGATTTAATATTATGGCCTTTATAATATTTTTATTAACTAAAATGACATTCAATTGATTTAAACACTAGCGCCACCCCATTAGAGTTTGTCATATAAACGGCAAGGGCAAGCTAGGTCCGATCCCTCGGCGTGGAGCCCTTGAGTACGCTGCTCGCGCGATACAGTGACACAAAAATATACATCACTGCTACAACACTACACATATCACCTCCACACACATGCACGCTCACACGCTTACACATCAAAAGTGGAAGGGTTTTGTTTTTTTTCCCTTATCGAACTGAAATAGTTCAGAAATTTTCCGATACAAAATACACATAAGAGTTATTGAGACACGTATGCCTGGTACACATATATGTTTCAATAACTCATATTTGTATGAATAGTTTAGCTTAACTTTGGTTAGCTAAGATAGATCGCGAATTGCATGAAACAGGCAACAACCAAGCCGAGGTGTGCCGTGCGTCTTTGAGCTAGTTGCCCAAATAAAATCGGCTGAGTGCCTTAAGCGCTCGCCTTAGTAGTTCGGTGAAGCTGTAGAGGCCTCTAAAAAGGCCAATAGCGTAGTCAGTTCGAGAAAAAAAAAAAGATCGGCAAGCACTTTTATGACGAAGTTATTGAAAGGCAAAGGTCTGCTCGGATAAATAGTCACAGTGCATACAGTGTTAGTGTTAATTGGTCCCCCTGACTGACCGAATATACGTTGTTCTTTACACATGTATGATAGTATTACATTGTAAGTTATTATACTAGTCTGTGTTTATTGTTATAAAGTAAATTTTCAAAAAAAAGTATTAACCGACTTCAATATCAATCAAAAACCCATAAGGCACTAAAAAGCGGAAAATAAATAGTTTATCAAATTAACCAAATTAAATAAAACATATGAATATGTGTGCTACCTAGAGATGTATTGAAAGTCGGTGCCAACCGAAATTTCAAATTTGTTCCAGGTAGAAAAGTATTACAGAGACGCGAGAGTGAACTTAAACTTTTTGTACCTATGTAGATGATACGATTTTCAGTTGGCACCGACTTCTAATATATCTCTAGGTAGCACACATATTCATATGTTTTATTTAATTTGGTTAATTTGATAAACTACTTATTTTCCGCTTTTTAGTGCCTTATGGGTTTTTGATTGATATTGAAGTCGGTTAATACTTTTTTTTGAAAATTTACTTTATTTTTCCATTTTTTGTGTACATAAATATATTTTATTAGCAGTGCCCGCGAACTCCGTTCCGCCTTAAGTATATTAAAATATGCGCATTTTTGCGGTATGGTATGCGATATGATTTCAATTGGTTGTTCAATAAGTAACGTTTGGTACGAACGCAACCTTATCAATAATCCGCGATAGTTTCTACCACCAACTCGGCTACCATCGCTTCACACATAATACACCTTAAGTAATGTAATTACAATGCTTGCGTCATGTTGCAACACAGCAACGAACATAAGCACGATAGGCTCCTAAGAATTGAAGAGACGGCTCCGTCGTCTACGCGTACGAGGTCGTCCGAGAGTGCCGCTTACTCCGACCTGCGCGACGATGCGATCTTCCCGTGCCACCCCGCCGACCCCGGTGACGCCCTCGCCGAGTAGACGCGATAAAAAAGGCCCTTTTCAGGGCCAAACAGAATGCCAACCGACAACCTCAGCTTTGCACACTGACTCCGCTGCCTCTCAAACCACGAAGACACCTGCTACGCCTACTGGACTCCGCACCTCCGTGCCTGCCCCTCGACCGTCGACCTCGGGAGCGCGACAGAGGCTGCCCAGCGGTCCGTCCCCCCCGACAGCAGCGTACGAGAGTGATATTCTCACTCTCGCCCAGCTGATCACAGCTGGGGCTCTGTCGGAGGGGCTGTGCCGCTGGATGGCGCTGTACTTGCGCATCCAAGTGGCCGCTACCGAGGGCCTTATGCCGTCCGCGTGCGACGCGGCGGCGCTCGAACGCGCCGCCCGCGGCTCACTCGCGCCACCCGCGATCAACATGTATAGCCCGCTCGGTCGAGCGCTGCGCCGGAAGCGCAGTGATCCCGATGCTGGGCCCGCGATTCGCGAGAAGTCACCTCAGACAACGCAGCCGCCTACAACACCAGAACTCCAGCCGCAGCCGAAGAAAGCCTGCATAACTATGAAGTCCGCGCTGCAGCCTCCGCCGCCGCAACGTGAAGAAACTGCAACCCCAGCTGCGCGAGTGGCCGCACCCACCCCCGCGCCTGCTCGGTCCCCGTCGCGAAGGGCTGCCCGCGAGCAGCCCTCGTATGCGTCGATCGCAGCGCCACCTGCGCGCGATCCGCAACCGACACCGGTAACGCGCCCGCGGAACCCTAATTCGACGCCGAGCCACGCGATTGGCCAAAGCGACAGTGCTGCCGCCGCCGGCTCGGGCGGCCAAACCGCGACACCTGCCTCACCCGACGCGAGAGGCTCGCGCTTCCCGCCGATTGTGGTCGAGAGAGTCCAAGATTGGGCTTCACTACTCCCACAGTTGGCGGCCAAATTGGGGCACGGTCCGAACGCGCGCGCCTACGGAAATGGGGTGCGCATCATCCCCGTGGACGCAGAAGAATACCGAGTCACGATCGACTACCTCGAGAAGCTAGAGGGGGCGTGTTGGCATACATACTCACCCCTCTCGCAACAATGCCTGAAGGTCGCGATTCGCGGCCTGCCGTGCGGACTGAAGCCGCACGAGTTAAGTGACGCCCTGTCCAGAGAAGGCTTCACGGCCGAATACACCAAGGAAATTAACGGACGGCGCGGTAGAGCAGGGTGCATTTACTACGCCGCTCTGAAGAGGACGCCCGGGCTCATCCCCGCAATATATGAAACCCACGCACTATTGGGCATGCCCGAAGTAAAAATAGAAGCCTGGAGAGGGGAGCGTCGGCTGGCGCAGTGTTTCCGCTGCCAACAGTTCCGGCACTCCTCCCTACAATGCCATCGAGAGATTGCCTGTGTGCGGTGCGGGGGGCCACACCCCGCCCGCCCATGTGAACGCCCTAAAGAAGAGCCGCCGACCTGCGCTAACTGCGGGGGCGCGCATACGGCAAATAGCCGACTGAGATGCCCCGTTTTCAAACGCGAACTAAGGAACCGTCGAGCCGGCACCGCGGCCCAGACCGGCCGCGGACGGACCGCGATTGTCCGGCCGGCGGTGGAGGAGACGGCGTCGGCGAGCCTTATGGCCCCCGCCAACAACCCCCCCCCCTAGAGGTCCCAAGAATACCAGAAAAAGAAACAGAAACAGACGCCCACAAGCAAACGAAGACGCCTCAGAACAGACTGCCCGCAAGATAAGGGATCTCATAGAGGCTCACGAGCACACCCTCGAGACTGCCTCCCCTAAAGATGCCACTGCCATCAACGCGAAGTTCGGAGAGAAGATGTACGCCCTGTTGCAAGCAAGCCGGTCTGCCCTACGCCCCTCCAGCAAAAAGACGGCCACCGAGAAACGACGACCCTGATTAACAACGACGATGACCAGTCGCACACACCCCGGGGAAGCACCTTTAAAGAGGCGCCTCTCCCCAAAAACAAGACACCCCCGCTAAGGGCGGGGGGAGAGTGATGCCACCGCCAGAGGGGTCACCCTGATGCGGTCTCCCCGCGCACCCCCTTCGGGGGCGCGCGAGACGAATCTCCGGAAGAATTGAAGAGTTTTTTTTATAATATTGGTGGCAACGAACATACGGGTCACCTGATGGTAAGTGATCACGGCCGCCCATGGACACCTGCGACACGAGAGGAAACACAGATGCGTTGCCGGCCCTTAAGAAAGGAGTAGGCTCGTTTCTTGAAAGTTTTCTTACTTTGTCACGGATCTCATGATCAGAACCTAACCAAATTCTCATCAAATTACCCTTGAAGTACATCCTTTCCAATAAAAAATGAATCATCGAAATCGGTTAGCGTGATATTGAGTTATTCGTCTATTTGTCGTTTACATAATTAATGCAAATTTAAAACTTATACGGTTTGCACTGGATGCCGTTGTCGGAACTGGACCAAATTTAAATGGGACCACACGGGAAGTACCAGCTTTCAAATAAAAAAAGAATAATCAAAATCGGTTCACCCAGTCCAAAGTTATGAGGTAACAAACATAAAAAAAAAAAAAAAAAAAAAAAATACAGTCGAATTGATAACCTCCTGCTTTTTTTGAAGTCGGTTAAAAATTAGAAATGTTGTGTACAATTTATATTTAGTTTGCGGATTTGTTATGTTATACGTTATCGATTTAAATATCAGTGTGTTATCTATAATCGTACGTTTATATAAAAATATAATAATAACTGTGATATACAATTTAATATTCATTCAAACGAATACACGTATACACGTCACGTAGTAAGTTTGCGTTAATAGTCTTTAAATACTTACTATCTTAGTTGATATATGCATTTAAATACGCAGTAAATATAAATTTTGTAACATTACCTGTCCATCTTCGGAGTGGTATTTACGAATTTTGTTAAGAGAATCGGTGCGATATGACGATTCGACAAATGGCTTCCTGTGAGTTCGAACACCCACTGCTACTTCGCAGGCGCGATTCATCAGTAACGTCGGCTGATTCTGAAACAATGGAAGTTTAATAATATATTTTTGGACAAATAGTAGATATAGTATGTATAAATAAACATAATTTGGAATAAATTATGTTCAAAAATAATCAAATCGGTCATCTCCAGGTTTTATTTAATCTTTTAATAACCTAGAACGGATATAACTAATATTTATAAAATAAGACTTCAATGAATATACTTCTCAAATAGGGTATTTACTTGGGTTTCAAATACTTTGTATATATGTAAAGAAAATAAAGTTCCTTTGAGGCTTAATCACGTAAATACTATTCGAACATATTGGCATAAAACTACGACCGTTCCATGCGGATTTTTTCATGAATGTTTCTAGAATATTTATTATTTGAAACCATTGACCTTTTGCAATTTTTTCGTATTACTTTTGTACGACCAATGGAATTTTGAAGCTTTGGTTATTACTTCGTATGTCGATATGAATTATAGATTTTTACGTTATTAACATATGTCATATATTCACTAATTTTAGTTTTACTAATAACTGCAGCAACTGATAATGAACAAACATATTATTAAAAATATTTTATGATTCATAGATTCCACTGTGGAGAAACATGGTGGTATAAGTTTCTAAGCGTTTAAAGTCCTCAATAATCTCTGTATCAAATTGAAAGTATATCTCTTCTCAGTAAAAGGTTTTTTACCCAATGGTAGATACTAACATTATTTAAGTAGGTTGTCAAAGTAAACACAAATGCAATTAATAAGCTATTTATGAATAAAATACTATAAAAAAAAGTTTAAACACCTAAAATCAAATATAGATATATATCTCTTTCATGAGTATAATTGCTAAATAAATAATACCCGCTATAAAATTTCAGCAATATAACTAGTTGTGATAATCTCTTGGTAGTAATATTGTATGAGGATTAATAAATTAACATAACAAAATGAAAAATCCTGAAGTCAACATGAACCTTTTTACTCCGTAAACAAAACACAAAGTAATTAACACTGTTAAAATGCAACGTAATCTCTTTGCATGAGAGTAGAGATATACCGTTTATTATAGCACCGTACTCATAATAAACACAATTTATCAAAGTGACACACCTCAACTTTAATACATTTTTCTCTTGTCACATTTTGAAAAGGGAATACGTGGGACATTTCAGTTGTCCAATATATCTTCCAGCGACACTTCAATTGGTTTTTTTCTGAGCAAACAACATCCGAGATCGGGCTTTGTGGAACAAAGCGGTACTTTGGCTGGGTCGCCCACTTTGACAGGCTTCGTACACACGTCGCATTCAATAGACACGTCTCGAGGGCAACGGGTGAGGAAATTTGCAGCGCCGAGTAGTTTCGAATGCTCCTGGTCTTGCATTCCGTTACGCTTGAACGCAGTTACGGGGAGCTTGTGCACCTGCAACGGACCAGACGGACGCCCTTTAATCTTAGTTCGACGTCTCGACTTTTCCTTGATTAACTTCATTCAAGACAAGTTGCCACTCATTTTTATTTTAATTCGAAGCCACGAGTTTTTAAAGTAAACTTTAACAAATACACTACACATTTTAATTTTAGGCGACTTATTTCTTAGCAACAACAGCGGCAAGTTTCTTCATCGCTTTCACGGGAATTGCAATCGGATCGCAGCTCCATATAGGATTATGCCAGCATTTGCGAATGTATGAAATTCCCCCGCTCTCTATGTATTTTTGATCCTGAAGACCGTTTCTTTTCAAAGCAGTCGACGGCAATGGATTAACCTGTTACAAATTTTGTAATTGGTGATGTATATGCTGAATAGTTTAAATATAATCTCTAACTACATTTTCACGACTAATTTAGTTATTCACCTTTTATCTTTCGTCTTTCTAACTGCTGTCATTTCTTGGGTGACTTTAGGATAAATTCTTTGTAAAGGTTCAATTGCTGTGTAGACACAACTACCCTGTATACGTTCGCCGGCACATATATATCGTATAGCTCCTTTGTATCCGTGTATCTGATCTTGCATACCATTCCGCCGATATGCAGACATTGGGAGCCTACCGCTACGAGTTGGAACGTATTGTTCCTGAAACCAACAACAAACTAGTAGTGTGAAGTTATAAAAGCAAGTACCAATATATATTTTTAATTAATTCCACAAGTTGTGATTTTTTTTTCAGATTGATATATTAAATACCATTAAGATGGAACGATAAAAGGATTGAAATCTATTGTTAATTGATGGTTTAATAGTAACAAAAATATCATATTTACTTGACGTCATTCTTTTTTACGACGATAACTAGGACGAGTTTAAAACGTCTCCTGCCTTTTCTATGTTGGTTTCAGAATACAATAGTCCATAATCAATACAACTATATTGAATTACTTTCTATGTTCTAACAACAGATATTTCGATCGCAACCGATATGTTTCCAAATTATAATTGAAGATTCGTTTGTGATCCTTTCAATAAATTAATATTCAACTCACAATGCGGCCATCTTCATATCGATAGCACGGTATAACGTATTTAGTTTTAACTGGTTTACAAGTAGGTTGGTAGCAAGTAGGGCAATAGTTCGGTGGAGGTTGACAGTAGTTCGTATTTGAGGGGTTACTAGCAGAAGTTGGAGATCGCTTGAACTGGCGTGACGGGGTTGAGCTTCGTTGTCGTTGATTTTCACATCTGTTACATTCATTTTCCATATGATGCTGATCTGGTGGTGTTCGAGATATACTTTTCGTTTTTTGTTCACGACCATAAGCAATTTGTCCTTGTGGACATCGCGGCAAGCATGGGTAACACATAGGTGGGTCTTCGTAGCACTTCGCTGGATAACAGGGTGCCATCAAAATCGGAGTTACAGCATATTGTCCGCAATCGACAGGGTAACAACATTCCATTTTTCGTTTTTTATTTTTATGTGTCACTATTCAATTCACATAATTTTTACTTTAAATATTAGTTCACTAGAATTTTTATATTTTCCTAAAAAAAACGATTTCGGATATTTTCCTTTCAATTTTTTGAACACATTCCCTGTCAGTTTTATTTTTATTTTATGTCGATTGTAACCAGTATTTGTCTTTTGAAAAAATATACTTTCAAGTCAGATCACAAAACAGTTTCCAAAACAATTTAAACAATTGCATGACATGTTAGTAATAAGTAATATAATACAGTATTTGTATAATATGATTGAAATGCTATAAAATAAGCAGTTCATTTTAAATGTAATTAAAAAATGAGATATTTGTTTTCAATTCCATTATACACTTTGGTAGGTATAACTTTTTATGTTCCTTACATGTTTGAATAAAGTAAATTAAGGTGAAATATGAGAGTATAGTAAAAGGTAAAACAAAGTGAAATATGAATATATTTTATTTCAGTTGCAAGCTATAAAAGCTTCAGCGTTTTGGCACATGGAATACAATGTGTTAAAATCATTTGCTTGGCACGCCGCACCGCATCGCTCAGTCGTTTCACAAAGTTGTAGGTAAAATTCTACAACGAAGATTTTTACAACACATACGTAAATATTTTCAAGCGCTAGCTCCTGTCGCCGTCGAATGTTGGAAAATGCAATTTTCCCAATGCAAATCGAACGGCCCAGACAGATTTAACGCCTTTTACTTGCCGTTCCACTCATCATTTCCGAAAAGAATTGAAGATGACCGCGATAATACTTTTGATAGGCGACGTTTTACAGTTTTAATATTAATAATCGAATATCTTTTCAAATAAAACTGATTCGTATTTTATTTACTTTGAATATGCTCTAATCAAATCAAGATATTCATAATTATTATTAAGGTTACTTTATTTTGAAAGAGTAAGTTAGTAATAGTAGTAGTAGTAGTAAAGTCTCACTATATTTCGAAAATTCTATTGACTTATTTTTTTTAATAGGTTATATGATACTTACGTATTAACGTCGCTGCAGCTACGAGCTTGATGATTATCAAGTGCAGGTAATTAGGTTAGATTAGGTTTATCTTTATATATTAATACAATAATAATGTTTATTCTCCAACCCGAATATTCGAAACTTTTTAGTATCGCTTGAGCAACCAACTTCCAATTACCAATTTGACCAACTTCAGTTGCGGTGGCGTTAATACGTAAGTACTGGTTATATTTATATACCTCTTATTAATATAAAGCTTTACAAAAATTTCGATAAATATGTAGGTACAAAGACGTATATAGCGACATTTAAAAATATGAAATACAAATATGTTTTTTTTTATCCGTTTGGAATGAATACATACTTATATGTTCATTAAACGTTTTTTATTTGTTTGTTCTATATTATGTTCGCATTTCTTCTTCTGATTGTCATGAAACTTGTGGTGAGAAGTTGTGCACACGTTTGTGAATGTTTCTAAATTAAAACAACAACTTTACAAAAGGTAATGTGCGGATCGTTTCATTTGGGAAATAACGGGAATGTAAATATAAATAAAATAAAAACAATAATAGGTAGGACATTGCAATATGTAAGCAATAAGTAATGACTTCAGAATTGTACCTATTTGGCTAATTGTTAAGATTATAATTATCAAAACAAGGTTTGTATGAAAGAAAATGTTTGAAAAATCATACGGAAAAGTGAAAATTTGGGTTTAAATATTTTCATAGAAAAAGTGAGCGAAGGAGCGAGATAGAAGAAGATAGTATGGAGATCTTTAAAAATAATGAGAAATTGATGTTCAATTGTTCGGTTGCCATTTTATCTAATTACATAGTCGTATTGTAATGGAAACATATCTGGATTCATTTTCCTCGTTAGTAAATCTGTGCGAAGTCAGGACGAGCGGTTAGTTATTAGCAAATACAAATCTATTCGTTAATCTGGTCAACTGCAAGAAAACGCCGTGTAGCATTTAACTCAGAAGTGTGTGCAATAAAAAGTGCCGAAAGGCATTCATTAATTTCAGTACATATCTCTTATTATATGATAATTAAACACGAAATATTCCAGTGGATTAAATTAATTTAAAAAAGATTACAATTTATATAGCAGAAGGAATACGGAGTACACGTTATCATCTTATAATTTTGAAAAAAAGAATCATAAATAAAGTAATATAGAGTAACTTAACACTAGCATTCAAAGCAAAACTGTAACATTTTCGTTTAACTACATACTCGTACAATATTGAGAAAGATACAATAGTCTCTCATATTAAGTTTTATAACAGTGTACAAATACGTGTATTCGAGTTTTTAAATGTTTCACTGCTGGGTGTTTACAAGTTGCATCAATGAAAATGCACTCTCCATTCGTTTCGTTTGTATTGGTAGAGTCTCGGAAGTAAACATTTTACTCAACAGTTTACATAATGGCAACCACTCGATATGTTTAGACAACATTTTTCTCACTCCGCTCTATATACGTCCTTTTATAGTTCTAATATACGATTCTAATATTATTTCCTTTTTTAATTTTAAGATTTCTTGCAATTATTTTTAAGCGATCTCATTCTTCTAAGGATTTCTTATTTTATTAGTTAAATCAATAACAATAATGCCGTCGACTCAAATAAAATAATATTAATAATCCGTCTTGTAAACAAAAAGGTCGAATATTAAAAAGTATTTATTTGACATAAATCTATTTCTTACTGTCCATAACGATATTTATGGACTTCCGATCCCTACCAAGGTTTTTTTTTAAATATATATTCGGCCATTTCCTAACCACCATCGAAATTATACCCCTATTTCATTGTTCCCTCCACTCATCCCTGTAAGAATCGTTGGTTCATTTTCAAACGTTACCTTAACAATTACATTAAAGTAGTAACTATACATCGCTATCCCCGTTTTTACAAACGCTAAGTACTTTAATATTAAAGAATCTATATAAATTGTATTTTGAGAACATGATGTATATCGTCTTCTTACTTTATCATTTTTTTTTAACCATGATGATGGCAAACTTGCATATGGTCTTCCACGTGATAAACAGTCACCTTAATATCTATATAATGCACAGTACCGATTCTTTGAAAATTTGTACACTGCGCTTGAAGAAGTCAATACTATAGACCCTAAGGAGTCCTTAGCAGAGAAGTTTATTCCACAATACAACAAAATTCATGAGATAAGATTCCTTTATAATCGTACTATCCCCTACCATTTCTTTTAAACAGCCTGGTGTCAGTTAGCAAAAAAAATATGTTTTTATTATTTCACAGTAGATTAAGATCAGAGTAACCAGATATAACTTATTTTTAACCCTTTGCACTCAAAGTTTTTTTTTCATTCGTATTACCAGCAACTCGATAACGCGATTGTCCGCTGTCATCGAGACCATAACAATCAGCGAGCCGCTGTCGTCATTTGTCACCAACATTTGAAATGGCTCCGCTCCGTAACTTTTGAGTAGTGTTTCATGTACTTAGAACGCTTTCGCACTCACATGCAGAGTTTGAGTCTGGGGCCAATGTATAGATAGATACCCGGTAAAAAAATGATTAAAAATAAGAACACCTTACTTAAATTTAAATGGCTGATTTTTGTATATGTTATGTAAAATATCACTCCAAAGTAGTATCCAGTATCACCGGACACTTTATATTTAAATGCTTGATTTTTAAATATGCTATTCAAATATATTACAAAATTATATTTCATCGGTCAGACCGATTGTAATGGTCAAACATCCCGCCAGACGTGAAAAATAGTCAGCTGTGAGTCCGCAATCGTTCTAACTACATAAGTGTTTCAAAACTTAAGGCTTCATACACAAGTATTTAAAAATAAATTGTGTCTGGTAGCTCTGGCATCTTGGACTACAGGATTTGCACGTTATGTCTGCATTAATTGTGGATTCTCTTTTCTTCTGTTAATTGTAGGTGGTAGAGCTACGCTGAAGCTATTACTGGTTTCAGCATGAATGGATCGGCTCGCCAGGGGTTGTACCACTCTCTCACAGAAAACCGACGTGAAGTAACAGTGCTTGCATTGTTGCGTTTCGTTCGGTCAGTGAGAGCGCCGGAGGCCCACCTCCTCCCTTCCCTTTCCTCTCCCCCCTCCCCCTTTCCCCCAAAATACAGGCTGGCAATGCACTTGCAACTTCCCTGGTGTTGTTAGTATCTATCGACGGTGGTGATCACTTAACATCAGGTGACCCACCCGTTCGTTTGCCTCCTATGACATAAAAAAAAAATAGTGATTTTCATTACAACTTAACCCTTACAGCACTTTTACCGTTTTAACATTATCTCTGTTCACTTTTTTTTCATTGCTACGTACTGTCTATACGATACCTAAATAATACTCTGTAAAGTCCTCTATCTCTCGTCGAGAACGGTTAAACCATTCAGGAGATTAGTTTGAACAAAAAAAACAGATACTACAATATTATATATCATTACATAGTATAAAACAAAGTCCCCTACCGCGTCTGTCTGTCTGTCTGTTCGCGATAAACTCAAAAACTACTGAACGGATCTTTATGCGATTTTCACCAGCGGATAAAGAGATTCACGAGGAACGTTTTGGTATATAATTTGTCAAGGATTTTTTTTATAATCAGGGCGGGACAACGTCTGCAGGGCCCGCTAGTATATGTATAAGACTATAGATTCTCATAAGAAAAAACTGTCCCTGGAATTTCACGATAAACATCTAAGCTTACGCACATTTCATCTCTGTCTTTTACTACTCCTGTAACTCAAATAACTCTTCTCATAAACATTTTTTATCCTTACTTATTGTTATTTTCAAATACGATTCCCTTTATGCATCGTCAAAATATAAAAGAACTAACACACTATGCCAAGCATCTGACTCGATTAAATGGATTTATAAAATTGGGAACAAATATTCCATAGAAAAATACTTCCTAAATGTGTGGAATTTTATCAGATGAAAGGACATTCGATATAGTGGGACATCACCTTCCTGAAAATGAAGATTATTTCCAATTGACTTAACCTATTCTGCGTGTTCTTTGAAGTGAATTCGACAGTGATACCATTGTGCCTATCTAGGGAGTGATACTTCCACTTTATAACACAATAATAAATTGGTATATATCATTATGTAACTTTACAACAGTAACACAATAATAGGTATTGATTACCTAGTTAACGACTTTGAATATAGAAACCATAATTTATTATACATATGTGATACCCACCTAGCAAGTGATATTTCCACTTTACAACACAACAATACATTAGTATATATTCATAATGTATCTTTACAGCAGTCGTATAACACAACAATAGGTCTTGGTTACCTGATTAACTCTTTTCAATATAGCAAACATGATTTATTATGTTTATTTTTTTATACATATATATGTTTTACCGACATATGTCGGGGCAACAATGAGGGAAAGCTTATGACGTCATCCATAATGAACAATCGACTAAGACCAGTTAAGTGTTAGTAGTAAAATTATTTTCCTTAAATAGCAATACCGCAATACAATCATCTATACATATAATAAGAATGTAAATGTAACGTGTCTGTACTTTTTCGATTTCCGTGAAAAAATCGTTGTAGGTGTCTAGGAATAAGTAATAAAATACATTTCAATCATTTTTAGAAATGTCTGTCTATCTGCTTGAACACGTATCACTGCTAAAGTAAAGGGTTCACAATAAAACCTCACCGAGAAAATCATAAAGCATGTCCTCGAGAGACACATAGTCTTTGTTTCAATAAAATCGGTCTACTCTATCATAAGTTATTGTAATTTGAATGACGGCTCGAGGTAATTACGAGAGAAAAATAGTAATCTACGAATATACTAATATTATAAAACTTATTTGTTTATTTCTTTGGTTTTTTTTTTATCGAGACGTAATCCGAGACCTTGTTTTTCTACTTCCCTGTATGTGTCAAAATTGGGTTTTTTTTCCTTTTCAGGGCTTCCGCTCCGTGTTAGTTAGCCCAAAGTAACTATTCCACGCGGACGAAGTCGTGGGCAGAAACTAGTACCTACTGAATGTCATACCCAGGGCTCAGCTGCCTTTTAGGCATCCAGACAGTAGTTTACTACCAGTAGTAAACAAGTACCGTGTTATTACATAAAAGTTAAATACGCATTGAACTCCTACTTAAAAAAAGTTTCATCACAAAAGAGTGTCTTACCCTTGTTTGCAGATGGACATTATTTTAATTTAAATATTCTCTAATATTTGTCTAGGTTGACAGTTCTTATTCTATTGTTGTAATTAACTGTATCTCTATTTACCGAGAAAAGAAGTTTCATAATAAATTATGGATTTCTTGGGGTTAATTAATTTGGAAGAAGTAAATAAATTAAACAATTTTAGATATTCACAAGTAAATCATAACTACTACTATCTGACACTATTGACATCTGACAGTGTATTTAATCTGTCATTATACTATTGTTCCACCTTACGCATTTGACATAATATATAAATCTTATAAATTGCTTATTTCATTTATTTTATACATTATTTTCTTTTAACTAAAATATCACAATAATGATAACCAATTTAACGTATCATAAATACATTTTCTTAATGAAGATCCGATTAAAAATATTATTCATAAATTGAAATTGTTTGCAAAATATTTGTATGTAATGGAACGTTTTTGAATAATGAGATCGAATCGAACCAATGCTTTCAGAGTTGCCTCCATAAAAAACTTAAATCAGATTTTTAGTTAGAGACCGCTTTTGTAATAAAGTATTTTAAACATGACTTCAACTAGATTTTAAATTTTAGGCACTGCTTAGTAAAACTCGTGTTATACCTGTGTTCATTTTTGTTTTTGTAATAAGATCGGTACTGTTTGTTAGAGTTTGCTATCACTAAGAGACAATAGTAGATAATTTAGTACGGATCAATATTAGCAATTCATTAGTAGATAGTCAGTAAAGCGTTAAATCAATAGCCTGATTTCAATAATCACTCAGATATAAATTAGATCGAAATATTTGTTGTTTGTCGGAACTAATATACGAAACGACTGAACCAATTTTAAGTAGACTTTTACTGGCAACTTTTTGACAACTATAATACTATTATCATTACTATCAATTAATCAGCGTACATATTAATCAAATTTTAGAAGTCTTTGTCCTTTGATCTTTGATAATTTTTTGTAGTCTTACTTCTTAGACAGTTGGCTTTCATGTAAGAAAATATTACGATGGGTTCATTTAATATAAAGATACAAAAGTTTTAAGAAACTATATAATCAGTAGGTACACGTTCGGCGGTTTGCGTTTTTTTGACTTGGATAAGTGGGGCAAGCGGTAAGGTGCGTATGTTTTTTCCTCTGCACATATACGAATATCGTATATATTACGTTACGGTAATAAACGACACAGAAGAAGTCGCGGTTATTAGCTAGTAATAAATAAAAAGAAGTTGCTAGTTTTTCTTAATTTTGTAACGGATTTTACGGCTTTCATTATCATGCGGAGAATATCTGCTGGAGGATATCTATTATCTACCAAACGCTTACAATTTTTGATGCTTGCAAAACTGTTTGAGATATTTTAAAGTAATGTACTACAGAATTGCATATCTTAAAGTTACAACAGAAAAGTTCCCGATAGAATATGACGATTTTGTATGGATAACTGACAGTAATATTTTTTTACTTTTACACGTTATTAAAAATATACATAGTTTGTCTGCGAATCTGGTTTGACCAATATAGTATTAATCCTTATCAAATTAAACATTTTCGTTATATTGGGTATTTAATGTAGATAAAAATTGCCATTTACAGGATATCATTTATATGTTTGATATCTTAGAAGATTGACAGACAGGGGAACCTTTAAAAACAAAAAAAAGTTCTTTGACGAAATTTAGGAAGTTTTCTGAACTTCGATGAACTGTAAATGCCAAAGTGTCAAACATTGTTTAGATAGATGTTATATATGTGCAAAAATCACGCTACGTTAGTATGTTCATTGCAAACGTGCAAAGCCGGGTGGAAAGCTAATTTGTATTTTACAAGGTTAAAAATTAGGTTGGAGGTTACTTCGCACTGCCACTTGGAATTGTTTGGCCGCTTTCACATCTTACTGCGATAAAAAACTGTTGTGAAAGAATCGAAATTAATTAAAAGGCGTCGTTGTTCGGCTGTTGAACTCGACGTTGGCGGTTGCTTGAACCTATCGTCGATTAACACCGTTAGTATGCGTGTTTCGCTCCGTCACGGAGCATCTTCAAATCGATCTGTTGCAGTAAGACGTGACAGCGGCTAATCAAATCCAAGCCGAAGCGCAAAGTCCATCGTAATTTTTAATAATGGATTTCTGCAAAGTAACACCTTCATCAATTAAACAAAAGGTAAAAATGGCCTGTGCACTATCGAGAAACGTTGCAAAATCCTTTTATCTTACAAGAGAAATTACAATTCAGGAATATGGTATTCCCTGAATTATAGGCGTACGGTAGCAGTGATAATAGACATAATATAGAAAGGAATCATTCAAATATGAAACCTTCAAAATCGGAAACACAACACACATATCAACAGAAAAGGAGACCTTTGACAAATACGAAATATGTTTACATAAATGCCTATTTACCATTATTTCTGCAAAGAAACATCTCTTAAAGGAGTTCTGGTAGAATGGGAGAGTGTATATATGAATGTATTTACTTACGATATTACATACTTTTGTCCATAGACGTTTGGGTTCATTTGGGTGATTTATGAACCTTCCAACAAAGAGGGTTTTTATATTCTATTTATCGAAAGGTAATAAATTCTGTTTGTATGACAATATAATAGTATTTAACGTATAGATTTATATTTGTGTACTCACTACAGAATACGTAATAGTCTGTGTATGTGTATTTGTATGTAACATTAGGTTTATGTTTAATTCTGTAAAATCTATAGTAATATACGAAATGGATACATGGAACATATGGTAATTAAAATGTAAACAATCGAAGGAAAAATGTATATCGGGGGAGCTACTAATGACCTGCGATGCCGCGCTATTGACTACATCAGGGGTGTTACTAATGACCTCAAACACTATTGGTTGAAGCTATCGGCTGTTTATGTATCTTGATGCCTTAAAAGGTGACTGACGACTAGAGGCTGGATACACACTCTCAGGCAGTTGGGCTAATCGCACCTAAGTATAATTCGTCGTAACTGTAGTCATTGTTGTGTTTCTGTATCAGTTAACGTTTTATTCGATTGTTCTTGGTGAATTAATCGACATATCATAACCATGACGTCAGTATGGATGACGGCATACTTCTACATGGACGCCATTGTATCGCTGCCCCTATATGTATAATAAATGATTAGTAATAATAATTATTTAAGTTTAACTACGTTTATTTAAGAATCTGTTATTCTATAAAATATGTAGGTACCTACAAATAATGTTATATGAATGCTTTATATGCATGTATTTTATATAAAAAGTTTTAAAAATGGAAATATTATTAGGTGGTAGAGCCACGCTGAAGCTATCACTGGTTTCAGCATGAATGGTTTGGCTCATCCGGGGTAGTACCACCCTCTCACAGAAAATCGACGTGAAGTAACAATGCTTGCATTGTTGCGTTTCGTTCGGTCAGTGAGAACGCCGGATACCCATCTTCCCTCCCCTCCTCTCTTCCCCACTCCCCCTGCTACCAAAAACAGGCTGTCAACGCACTTGCGACTCCTCTGGTGTTGCAAGTGTCTATGGACAACATCAGGTGACCCACCTGTTCGTTTGCCTCCTATGATATAAAAAAAAAATATTAAAGATATAAGTTTTTCTATAATCTTAATATTAATTTCAAGACAATAAAAAAAAGGTCGAGGCAGCTATAAAAACTGACGATAGATGTGAAAACTCAAAACAATGAAATAAATGAATCTCTTTTGAATTTTCATATTACAGTGTGAATGGCAATAATTACATTTCAGAATTTGTTTATGGAAATTATTAACATTAGTGTGGTTTTCATATCTATTGCCACTCGGAGCAATAATTATATACATTTTTATAAAGTCTATTAGTCGGTCAAAGGCATGATGAGCTGCAAAATATCAATATTACATGTACACAGGCCTTTATACTATGAATCGCTAGTTTGACGCAAGTCGCGCAACCGTAATATGGCCGCTCATGCTTACGTAGATTATCTATACTAATGTTATAAAGAGGTATAGTTTGCGAGTTTGTGGCGTTGTAGGAGGTATTGTCAGGAACTGCTGGTCCCATTTGAAAATTCTTTCAATGTTATATAGCTCATTTATCGAGGAAGGTTTATAGGCTATATATCATCACGCTAAAAGCAACAGGAGCGGAGCACTAATGAAGAATATTTCAAAATCAGGGTTTTTTTCCTCTTGAGAGCTTCCGCTGCGTGTTACCGTTAGCAAAGTAACTATTCCACGCGGACGAAGTCGCAGGCTGATGCTAGTCATGAATAAAATCATAATATTATAAATTTATCTCTTGCCAAAACACTGCTTAATGTGCCCAAAGAAGTTTTAACTTCAAAATGTGTCTATGCTCGATAATTGCGAGAAATTAATTTAATTTATTATGTCGATGTTTTGGACGTATCAATCATTTACTATACCAACGACAATACCAGAGCGAAATCTATGAAGTATGTAAGTAGTTCTTTGATCTTTCAAATATAATATAAAAAAATAATATTATAGTCTTGTCTATCTAAACATATTAATGGAATGACAACTTAAAATAGTAAATATTATATAATGATATTATCAGCCCCGTGGTTTCACTGGCTTTAACTATTACCCACACTCAGTCTAGACACTCGCCACGTTACACTGCTCGTTCGTACTATTAAATTATACTCTTTTAGCATACTTTCCAACCTAAATTGTGTATGATATGTACTCTGTTCTTAAAGGTTGTTAAATAATATAAAATATACATTTTCAAACTTAGAGCAAGAGATTAGCTCGTTCAAATATACAAAAAAAAACTGAAATTATCCCTCTCTTAGAGATTAATGAATAGTGTGTTAATATATTTTTGTAATGCTATATGATATAAGTTTATATAGTCTATGGTAATACGTCTCAGTTGGCTGCATGGTCTACATACCTTTGCCTTTACTAACAATGGAACAAAATAGAAACTAAAAAAGTCTATGGGAAACAAGAAATATTATGTACTCTGTGGTAGTAATTCTATTTGTATCTGCGTCTAAACCTAACGTTTTTTTTTTCCTTATTATTATAATCGTATAACCAGTAAACACGCCCATATCACATCGTAAGTAATATGAATAAAATGAAAACATACCTTTGCCTTTACTAACAATGGAACAAAATAGAAACTAAAAAAGTCTATGGGAAACAAGAAATATTATGTACTCTGTGGTAGTAATTCTATTTGTATCTGCGTCTACACCTAACGTTTTTTTTTTCCTTATTATTATAATCGTATAACCAGTAAACACGCCCATATCACATCGTAAGTAATATGAATAAAATGAAATATCAATAACAGTATGTTTATAAAATATTATGAACGACGATACATAAATTACATCTATAAAATGGTTATGTGAAAAGGTAGAACACCTTTGGTTATATTATACACTGAATCTGCATATAAAGTATATTCGCGGACCACCGAATAGCCACAGTAATATAGCAATAAAATAAAAAGCGTGTACGGGAAAATCGCTGTAACAGTTTTATTTATAGAGGATCCAACCTATGAATAGATATTTAGTCCTTTACGCTTTGAGAAAGCGCTTTACGCTTTACGATAACTGTGTACCAAAAAGATTGAAATAAAATCTTCAACACTACACCCATATAATACGAGACAGTATTGTAACGAGCGAAGTCATTTATCAATATAAGGAAGATTTAGTGTCCGTTTTGTAACACGACCTTACTATACGGCAGGTTCACGGGACCCTTACTATCATGTTGAATAACTTGAGACTTTCGCACAAGGCATCGTCCGCGTCGCAGATATAACGAACTATTCAGAAGGAAATGACATGTCGCATTTTATGAAAGCGTTATATATCTCTCACGGGCCAACGTCAGTTTATTTTATACCTCTCCTGGGAAATAGGTGTGAAAAGTAAAAAGAGAACTTAGATATAAACGTTTTTAAATTACGGTAGTGATAACACAATCAGAAAAATCCGATTGACATGTATGTAATATTTTAGAGTTGGTAATACACCTATTATATGTAAGTTTTAAAGCCTCGTATACGACGATAAATAGCGTAACTCATATAATAAACCCTACGAATATTACAAATCAAGAAGTCTGTAACGATGGATGGACGTTTGTCCCACTTTCACACGAAAAACTGGATGAAGGTTTTTTTTTTTATAATACTCGAAGGAATATAAGCAAAATAATATAACACATAAGCTGTAAATAATATATTATTTAAATTGGTCAAAATAAAAAGGTAAATATTAACTTAATTTGAAAATATCTTGTTATCTGGGAGCTGTCACGGGATGCGCTGTGTAAGGCGTTAGAGGTTCACGAGATAATTCCAAAATCATTTATATAAAATAACTAGCGGTCCCGGCAGACGTTGTCCTGCCCTAATTATGAAAAAATCCTTGACAAATTATATTCCAAAACGTTCCTCATCAATCACTCTATCCACCGGTAAAAACCGCATGAAAATCCGTTCGGTAGTTTTTGAGTTTATCGCGAACAGACAGAGAGATAGACGCGGTAGGGCACTTTGTTTTATACTATGTAATGATTTGCACAGTGCAAAAAGACGGCACTGCCTAATGGTAAGTAGAATACAATACAAGAATCAGAAGTAGTTGTTGTTATATCAGCCATGAATTCTCTCGATAGTTGGGTATGGATGGATAGCTGATATCGAAATGCAAAAAAACTTAAAAGTAGTCGCCAACTTGTATGTATGTAATACCTTCCTGGTGGTATGAGCCCATGTCGTGTGTTAAACCTAGTGTAAGGTAGTCGCACTCCAGTCAATCTGCCACATCATATTACTCACCAAAGCGAATGAAATAAAGATAACAAACATTTATTCAAAAAGTATTCGAAATTATTAATACAAATTCTTCCAAATCAATTAACAGAAAAAATATTTCATCCCGTATAGAACAATAATATGGCGTTCAATAAACACAGATGAAGCCGACCACGGAACAATCGAACCAAATGCACAATCGGAATACCGGATCGAATAAAAAAAACCGATAAAGACGACAATAAAGGATATTTTCATTACGGGTACGCGGTCCGAAACGGTGAAACGGACCGCATTTAAATTTTGATAGGACAGCCCCTATCTGGGCATCAATAGAAGGGACTGGCGTTGGGAGGATCCTCTGAACATTAATGGCCTTTCGCTATTATTTTACGACATTTAATCGAGTGTGCCTTGTGCCTTTCCCCTTAATTATACTTTTATTAAACTATTACCCACAATTATGTTGTAAATATTTATGCTTGTAATTACAAATTACCGCAAGATAAGTGCTTCTAAGTCTATAATACTTTTTGTGCGAAATATATTCAATAGAATAAGAAATACGTCTGATTTAAAAACTTAAATACCGGTCTGTAGTTATAATAATAATATATTTGAAACTCTAAAATATATCACTTATAGTTATAATTTTATTTAACTTCTAAATAAACTGTTATATTAATAGCTAAATAGCATTGGTATATTTAAAATATAAAAGTTCAAGACAATAACTATGATTGGATCTCTGAGTTGGCTGCATGGTCTCTACAGTTCGTTCACCATAACTTGTAATTTTCCTTTATGTTGGCACCATTGACAATCAAATCAATATCATTCGATTCTGACAACATTAACTTTGTTACACGTGTTATGGTTTTACAATAAACTGAATGTGTTTATTGCTATAATCATGTCAGAGATGTTGAAATGTAGTACAAGAGAAATTGTGTTGAAAATTCTGTGCCTTTTGTAAAAGAGGAAAATAAATCTGCGATTATCTCATTGAATCAAGTTCCGTCTCGTGATACTGGCTGATAAAACTATTACGAATTGAAATCTTCTTATACATTTTAAAAATAGAATGAGAAATATTAGAATATATTTTTTTGTAATCATATAAATCAATTATCATATAAGATAAAATGTGTTTTATTATAAAAACCATAATTACTTCATCTTCATTTTTTAATATCCGTATAATTTGAAAAATATTGTGTTAAATTAGTCTAAATCTGGTGAATACCACGACGAAATGAACAAAACTAATTTCATGAAATGGTCACTGAAAAACTGCAAACACACTATACAATAGTGTATAAATTAATAAACCACCTACTATGAATTCTACGAAAGCCCTAATGCAGTAATGGATTACGAACGAATGGCTGGAATATTTGCCTGTGACGATAAACGAACCCTTAAAACCTTTAGAAAATTATGAAGGAACATAAAAAAGTCCCAATTTATGAAGACCTATTGTGAATGGAATATGATTAAATGAATGTGGAGTTTAGTAAAAAAAGAGTAGCATCTCTCAACGTAGACCAAAAAGTAAGTAATATTATAAAGTTGACCGAAGAGATTTTAAACCTATAGATAAAAGCAACTGATAATGTCAACACATCAAAAGCATTGAAGATAAATTTTATGAAGTTAATACGGCAATAGATAAGCAAGTGGCTCAACTTATAATTGAATTTGGTAACGAACGTGATACGAAATCAAACAGTAGAAGACTATAGTTGTGATAGCGATAATTCGGGCATAATGCCTTTAAACTATATCCGTGTTATTACAAAAAAGTTAAATACGCATTAAACTCTTACTTAAAAAAAGGTTGATCACAAAAGAGTATTTTACCCTTGCTTACAGATTGATAATAGGTCTTTACCTATAAAATTGCCGTTCTGCAGTACTAGCCATTTTAAATCAAAATAATTTTTGTTTGGCTAAGAATTCTAATTTCAAATTAATTTTATTTTAAAAACATGGAATTCTTTTTCCAAAAGTAGTCATTTGTTTATTGATTAGTGTTACATTTTCATCGCATTTCAGTCTTTTTTGTCATCATGGATACATTAAAAATTCGAGTAATTATGGAATATGAGTACCGTCGTGGCAGCAACGCGGCACAAGCGGCACGCAACATCAACGACGTTTACGGAGCTAACACTACAAACCAACGCACCACCTGTTATTGGTTTGCTCACTTCCGTTCTGGGAATTTCGACCTGAAAAATGAACCTCGCGGTCGTCCGAAGACTTTGGTCGATAATGACGAATTACAGGCAATTGTGGAAGCTGATGATACACAATCTACGGCTGAATTAGCAGCAGCTTTCGACGTTAGCGTCAAAATAATATTGGTCCATTTGCGTCAAATTGGCAAGGTAAAAAAGCTTGACAAATGGGTGCCCCACGAACTCAATGATCGCTAGCGCGTAGTACGCGTCGAGACGTGTCTTGCACTGCTCAACAGACACACAAATGAAGGAATTTTGAATTTTGAACCGCCACCTGCGATGAAAAATGGATTCTGTTTGATAACCGCAAGCGCTCAGCAAGTTGGTTCGATCCTGGTTCAGCACCTAAACAATACCCTAAACGAAAACTTACCCCTAGAAAAGTGATGGTCATTGTTTGGTGGTCTAGCGCCGGTGTGATTCATCACAGCTTCTTATTAAACGGGATGAGCATTACTGCAGATGTGTACTGTGAAGAACTGAATACAATGATGGAGAAGCTGGCACATCTCCAACCAGCATTGGTCAGTCGCTCGTCTCCGCTGCTCCTGCACGACAACGCGCGACCTCATACTGCACAGCAGACGGTCTCCAAGTTGCAAGAACTGTGGTTGGAAGTTATCCGTCATCCGCCCTACTCACCGGACCTTGCGCCTACAGACTTCAACTTTTTCCAGAATTTGGATAACTCCTTGGCGGGAAAAAAATTCAATACCCGAGAGGTAGTACAAAATGCCTTTGAAGAATTTGTTGCCTCCCGTCCAGCTGATTTCTTTAAGAAGGGCATCAATAAACTGCCACTGCGTTGGCAAAGATGCATTAATTGCATGGGTGATTACTTCGATTAATACAAATAAAAAATACATGAAAAAAATTTTTTCATACAAAACGGCAATTTCATAGGTAACGACCTAATATTATTTTAATTTAAATATTCTCTAATACTCGTCTAAGTTGACAGTTCTTATTCTATTGTTGTAATTAACTGTCTCTCTATTTGCCGGAAAAATAAGTTTCATAATAAATTATGGATTTCTTGAGTTTAATTAATTTGAAAGAAGTAAATAAATTAAACAATTTTAGACATTCACAAGTAAATAATATAGTTTGTTTTGTTTATTGTGCAGGTGAAGTGAATGGAAAATAATACCAAGGACCATGAATTCTGAGATGCCACAAAAATTCCCTGAAAAGTTGTAACAAGGGCGCCACCATCTTGTTGGAACATTAACATTGACATTGAAATGATCGCACGACACTAAATTGTAATATATTAACTACTCGACAATGGCGAAGTTGTTGAAATTTTGTAGGTGGTAGAGATGCTGAAACTATTACTGGTTTCACCATGAATGGGTCGGCTCGTCTGGGGTAATACCACCCTCTCATAGAAAACCGACGTGAAGTAAAGGTGCTTGCATTGTTACGTTTCGTTCGATCAGTGAGAGCGTCGGAAGCCAAACTCCCCTCTTTCTCCTTCCCCTCCCCCCACTCCCTATCATATCCTCCTCCTCCGAAACACAGGTTGGCAACGCACTTGCGACTCCCCTGATGTTGCTAGTGTCCATGGACAGCGGTGATCACTTAACATCAGGTGGCCCGTCTGGTCGTTTGCCTCCAAAGACAAAAAAAAATGGCAGTAATAATCTAAAAGATTGGTTGTCAAAAATAAAGTAAAAAAAAATTAACGAATGCAATTCGTAGTTGCTTGCATAAAAAACTTAAATCAGATGTTTAGCTAGAGACCCATTGGACACGATTTTGTAATAATGTATTTGAACATGACTTCCCTAGTTTTTAAATTTTAGGCACTGCTTAGTAAAACTCGTGTTATACCCGTGTTCATTTTTGTTTTTGTAATAAGCCCGTATATATTTTAAAACGGTAGATTTTGAACATTTTCAATAAATGTTTTGTTTGTTTTGCGTTAGCTTTGTGGGCAGTTTACACAAGGAGTTCGAACCATTTAGGTTAAAATGTAGCCTATTTATTAATTGAGCTGAAATTTTCTTGCAAACTAATCTATCGTAAATATCTTCAGAGTAGTAAGCACATTACCATTAATATTACTGTAACGTTCATCGTACAAAATGATAAGATTTTTAAGGTAACATTACGTTAACGAACTTGTTTGTGATCGCTGCTCAGTGAATAAACATAATTGATAACTGTTACCGAAGCAACGACTGAATACTTGAAACTGTCTCAAATTTAAATCGAACGTTCAATTTATTACACTTTTGGTTGAATTAGTACATAAACATTATTTTTGTAAAATATATAAATAGTTACTTATTTCATTTCCATAGTATTAACTTTAATAGCTTTAGGACTTTATGGTTGTGTGAAATGTTCTGTAATAGTTTTAAATCGGAATCGGAGTAAAAAACAATTTGTTTTTTTGTGGTTATTCACCCTTTGATGTAGGAAAAGAAACTCGAAAACAAGAAGATTTATGTTCTCTACAGAGAAAAGGGTTTTTTTATTTCAATGTAATTGATTTTGCTTTTCTACGTTGCTTCTCCGCTAATAATAACGTTTCATTTTTCTCGTGGAGTAGTTTTTTCTTTCAATTTTAATACTTATGTATATATAAATTATAATAATTCCAGTTATGCGTTTTTTATTATTAATACAGATTTATGGAAGAAAGGATGGATGGATGGACAATGAAGGATGTAGTAGTAAAGAGGTGTACAGTCCAACTGACGTTAAGTACTCACTGCAGCCTATGGCTAGGAATAACCGGCCTCAATAGTACTGAAATGCTAAAACCAGTCATAATAAATTACTATTCTTCAGAACTTAAGTACGCTAGAATAACAGATATTTGGATTACAAAGTCGTTAATGCTATACCATGAGCTAGATGTTGTACAACCATGGTATACAGA
>AP028428.1:15818800-15891273 GCA_036509395.1 Antheraea yamamai | reverse complement strand
TCATAAGGAACGGATTGCGTTTGGGTCCTATGATACCGATTTCATTTACTCAGCTTGCTTATAGTTTATCTGATGGCCACCAAAATCAAAATAATTGGAAGAAGTGAAAAATCCTATGGGCGAACTATAAAAGACCTGGCGGCTGCAGGTCTAGTGAGTATCGCTGCTCTTATACAATCGAATGTAGACCTCATGAGGCATAGGTCTACAGACTGTCGGCAGCATAAGCTTAAAAAAATACCTAATTTATTACAAAACATTACAAATTATGTATTGTAAAATAATAATTGTTATGTAAAATACATTTTTGAATTACCTTTTCATTTGTACGTATTTTTCTTTACTAAACGATGAAATGAAAAAAACATGATCTGCCGTTTCGAAATCTGGCTCTTAAAACATCGGTCTGAGCTTTTAAAATGCAATTTGTTTCATTTATTGTTATATTTCTCATCATTGTTATATTTATCATTTGTTTTTTCAATTTCTGATTGCATTTAACTTGCGAACATTTTCGTAGTATGATTTGCTACGTTTTTAAGTTCAAGTTAAGTTTTAGTTTATACTAACAGAGTGTCGTTTTCCTTCAAAATTGTTTTTGGCAATGAAGCAAGATACAAGCCAACTATTTATAGCAGATTTGCAGAATTCCAACGCGGTCGTATTAAATTCAGTGATGAATTTTGTGATGGTCATCTGTATATCGCTGTGAACAACGAACACATTGAGGCTGTATTAGTCCGGTGAAGCTGTTAAGACCTTAGTAGATCAATAGTATCTGAGCTAAACTTTGTTTTTTTTTTTATCTGAGCTAACCTAAGCTAAGCTAACTATTCATACATATATGAGTTGTTGAAATATATATGTATACCAAGCATACATACCTCAACAACTCTTATATATATTTCGTATCGGATAATTTTTTAAACTATTTCAGTTTGATAAGGGAAAAAAATAGGACCATTCCACTATCATGAGTAAGCGCTTCCTAAGAAAGTCCAACCGCCAGCCGGGAATCATAAATTACGGTATTGTGAGCCCGATATGACACCAGAAGTGGCTGTAGTAGAGTGTAAAAAGTATGTTTCTGAGGCTACCACCAACGCGGGAGAGAGCATAAATATTTTCAAAACTTGTCGATTCATATGAAAAAGTGTAAATGTAGTGCTAAGGGAGAATATTTTGAGAAACAAATTCATTTTAGCCCAGTCATTGTATTTTTTTCTAATTCATTGCAAAAAAATGTATTCCGACCCACGACACATACGAATAATTCTTCAACTGTGTACTCACTCACCTTCCAATGACATATCACATAATTAAAGTATCTAAATTTTAAAGTACTTTATTATTCCGTATGTCAGTATTTATGATTCCTTTGAGAAATAAATCACTGCCTTGACATACAGCTGCTTTTGCCTTATCAAACATTTTTATATAAGGTATTAAATTATAAACATATTTACTATACTAGCTTCTGTTGGCGGCTTCACTAATGTTAGTACAGAGCTTACTAATCCCTCGGGAATAAGATTTTTTCTGGATGAGAGGTAACTTATGTCCTTTTCAATACCTCTATATGCAAAGTATATGCAAAGTTCTACAATGACCGATTGAGTAGTTAAGGAATGAAAGCGTAACAAACAAACAATCACATTTATAATATTAATTAGGATTCGTCACTCGTGTGAAAATTTAATTTACAATTTGCAATATTTACTTCATAAATAAACTATTTAAAATAATTATTTCAGATAATTGCAATATTATTTTAACAGTATCACTGTATAAATGAAGCAATTACCTTCGTTTGCAGATACGCAACGGTTGTTGAATTAATTTATGCTTCGTTATAATTCAGATATCGTTTACATTTCTGATTGATTGATAGCAATATTTTTAACATTTGATAACAATTCCTACATCTCGAGCAATTTATTTCATAATAAATAGAAATATAATCCTTTTTTGTCTGTTTTGTATATTTAGTTCATTTGTGTGGATTTGATTTTATATTTTTCCGTGTTACCCAAAAACTCCCATAGAGATCTTAATTAGAAAAAGCGAGAATCTAGAAATTATAATGTCATTACGTTTCGATTATTTGGTCCCGTATAATGTATAAACACTTTATCGTGCATCAATAAAAATATAATTTTCATTACTTTATAATGAAAAGCGGCTAACAAACTGAATGTGTTTGCTTAGTATTATTTCAGACATATAGTCGTTCAGACGTTTAAACTTTTTGATACTTATTACAAATAATCAAACAGAACATGATTTATTTCTTACTGCCTATCTGTAAGAACTGATTATGTATTGTTTTTCTAAACATTAAACAACTTTCTAAAATATAGTAGCTAGAATCCTTCAGGTAAGTTTTGTTGTTATGTTGTTAACATAATTACAATAACTAAATTAAATGACGTAAAATTTCTAATCTATGTACTAATATATAAAGCTGAAGAGTTTGTTTGTTTGTGTGGTTGAACGCACTAATCTCAGGTGCTACTAGTCCGATTTCAAAAATCTTTCGGTTTTAGATAGCTCATTTACCGAGGAAGGCTTTAGGCTACATATTGTCACGTTAAGACTAATAGAAGTGGAGCGCCAATTAAGAATGTTTGAAAATCGGACATTTTTTTCGTTTTGAGAATTTTTGCTGCGTGTTAGTATTAGTATTAGGTATATACGTTGCCATAGTAAGTAAGGTGGTAAGTTTCTATCTCAAACATTTTCAAAATGTATTTTATGTTCCTATTCAAAAAGTTTATTCTACGTTAGTTTTGTTTCCAATTTTTTATTTGTAATCTATTGTGTAACATAAAAATAAAGTGTGTGTATGAAAATTAAAATAACAACTTTTTGGTGAATGGATATGGTTACAAATAACAACATTTTTGTCGGTATTTTTATATTATTATATTTTGTTTGTTTGTTTGTGTGTTCCGGGTAATCTCCAAAACGGCTGGATTTATTTTAACGGGAATTTTACTCGCAGATATCCGACATTATACCGGTTGACATATTCTATTTTATTTATCCACGGCTTCGTCCGCATTACTATTTCCGACGGTTGGACCTATTCGGGGTGTTCACTGGTAGATTGCAGACCTCATAAAAAGTAATTTAGGTTTTTTATTTGCCTTGGGCCGCAGTGGAATATCCGAAATGCTTGAACTGACTTTCACTGGCAGATAACTAACTAATGAGCTATTTTACTTAAAAAAAAATAATTTAGGGTTTTTATTTGCCTTGGGCCGCAATGGAATATCCGAAATGCTTGAACTGATTTTCACGCGACTTTCACTGGCAGATAACTAACTAATGAACTATTTTATTTTAAACTAGCGGGCTCGGCAGACGTTTTCACGTCCTGGTAATAAAAAGAAAACCTTGTCAAATTATACCTAAACCTTCCACATGAATCATTCTATCTACTGGCAAAACGACATGAAAATTCGTTCTGTGGTTTTTGAGTTTATCGCGTACAGATAAACAAACAGACTTTTTTTACACTATGTAGTGATGAACTGTTACCTGTGCATTCTTCCGTGTGAAATTGATCAAAAATAATTTGTTTACTGTATACAACCGCGTGAGACGTGCGCTGTACTGGATTCCAAGAATAAATATACATAATTGAAAGTCATATATTTGTATGTAATTTGAATTATATTATCTTTTTGGTCAATACGTCTGCCATTTTGTTTTATTTACCGCGTGTACGTCTACATAACTCAGTGATTGTAGCAACGTAAAAGAATAAAACAATTATATCGACAATACCCATATTGTCGGTATACCCATACGCCCCCCAGGGCGTATTGTATCTACATAATAAAAGATCTAACACATATTGTTTGATAACGTATAGCTTAAAATGTTCATTAATTTCTTATATAGTGTTAGTGAGCACTGTGAGTGGTATATAGTAAAGTTCCAGGTATGTTGCTGATGATTAATCCTGTTTCATTCCATATACTACTAGTATTCACATATCTAATGTACATGTTACAGTAGATGGCGTGCGTGTCGTAGTTACAATTTTTTTTGAAAAAGCATTTCTGTAAGTAGGTACACACCTACTTACAATTTTACATTTAGTTAATACATTTTAAAAAAGCGTGTGGGGCCGCGGGTAACAGCTAGTTGCAGAATATATATGTAGGTATGATTAATGATATTATAACTATATAGATACGTCATAAGCATTTTGACAGCGCCTTCCTAAAATTTGGCTAGTTAGGCTGGGTAGGCTTATTTTTGACAACTGCCCGTATCTAAGGAACATATAACTATTTCTTTTTCACCACCGATATTGAGAATATACCATCTTACTTCCACATTTTACCTAAGACAGTGAGGCGTTACAATATAACTTCACGTATGTGTGCGTTATCGTGCCATTTATATTGTCAAAATATGGTGTAGGTTACTTATATTTAGTTACAATATAATTGGGTAAATACATATAGGGTGCGTACCTCTAAGCGTTCATAACTCCTAAAATACTCTTTTGTCCGTTCCACATGACGAATACGATTGCTGTGTTCGCGGCGTAAACGTCACTAATGACGTCATGATTTACGCTCATGTGAAGCTCACGACAACCCATATCTAGAGGTTGGTCGAAGGGAGCGTTCAGAAAATTATCGAAATTTTCAAGTAATGGACATGACAGATCAGGTTGCTCCAAAAAAATATCAAAAACACTTATGAGTCGTGTTTCTATCGAGTATAGTCTTCATCAATCTTTTTGGCCTCTCTGAATATATTCGTAAGATCGGGCTTGCGCTTAATATACTCAAAGGTTTAATAAAAAAACTTTAAAAAATATTATTATACAAATCTAAAATTGGCATTTATTTATCGTTAAGTTGTCTCGATGCTGTATATAATATCTATTTACAAGTAAATTTGTATTCTTCACAATTATATTCAGAGCGGTCAGAGAGATTGACGGCGACTGTAAGTCATGCAGTACGGACAACTGTTTTAGTATAATTTTCACAGACGACTTATTTGTAATCATTTCTTATTCCATATACTCCTGAGTTTGCAATCAATATTTCTGATTATGATTACTTTAATCTTTAACATTTTTTTATAATATCACTGGTCAATAAATTATTTTCTGCTATCTTAAATGTTAACATTGAAGTTAAATAAAAGCCAGAAGACAGTATCCTTTTAATAAAAATGATAAAATAGATATATTATTACAAAGTGAACCGCGATTCGACCACTCGGAAGTGACCTCTGGGATCTTTTTCTTTCATATTTCCAGCAGTCTAATATTATGTTCCATTCGTGTAATAGGCTTAATTTTGTGATGGGAAAAGCATCTGCAATATGTCACATTAAAGTTTTAATGATAACAAATACTACATAGTTATTCATCAGTCGTTTTCGTCTAAGTTTTTCGTATATCTATACTAATATTATAAAGATGGAGGGTTTGTTTACTTTGTTTGGTTGAACGCGCTAATCTCAGGAACTACTGGTCTGATGTCGAAATTCTTTTAGCGTTAGATAGCTCATTTATCGAAGACGGCTATAGGCTATATACCATCATACAATAGGAGCGGAGCAACAACGAAGAAGTTTCAAAATCGGTTTTTCTTTTCCTTTTGAGAGCTTCTGCTGCATGTTACCGTTAGCCCAAAGTAGTTATTTTCGACTAAGTCGCGGGCAGAAGCTATATTATATTCTAATATGGCTCCAATCATTTGCGTCAAATACTAGTCGTGCCTGTTGATTGGCTTTTGTGAACTACGGAGTTATCGTTTAGGTGTTTATAATAACGCTATTATACATTACTCGGTTTATATATAAAAATATACAATGAAAGGGCGACATCCATGTGGAATTTCATATATAAAAAAGAGTAGGTTACCATCGGTATGTAAGCCGGGCCGTGCACTTTTTGAACGATTTTGTTTTTAGAGACGCAGGGTGGTGCTACGATTTGCACACATGCCTCATACTCTGTTGAATGTACATATCTGTCTCTTGATACAGTGTGGTACTCAAAAAACAGCCATGCCACCTACTTATTTTTATTTGACCGAAATTCAACTCGTGTAAACAAGAATTCTGTCTAATAAATAAATAGTCTGCTATCAAATTTTAAAGGCAGATATATTATTCTAGCGGTCTCGTTCAGCAGCAAATCTCTCTTGACGATCAACCTCGGAGCCCAGAAAAAAAACTAATCTCGTCCTCTTATAAATTAGAATACTGAGAAATAAATACTCGTTCATTTGCTACCAAACGTTTTACCCAAGACCAAATAACAATGTAATACAGTCCGAAGGTCAAAGTTCAATAACATAATTTAAGAAAAACTTACTCGTATCATGACCCATTCAAAAATTGCAAAGTAAAATAATTTTAGGGTATTTACCGGTATTTTTCATATAACATGAGAATTCAAGTCTAGTAGTTCAATAGAGCATCTCAAGTTTCATGCAATCCGTAACGCAGCGAATGAAAAACCCATTGAGAGCAATCATAGTAATTTCAATAAATGGATACTTAGATGTTTAGTTAATCATCGTGTAACTTATGAATAATTTTACCGATTGAAATCATATTAATACAATATATTTGTTAAGACCGCGGTTGATATGTATGATGTCTGATAGATGGCACTGTAACCGTTATGAACAAATTCTATTTTTATAGATAAATTGTCACTCGTATCTTGATTTAGTGTTAAAAAGACTATTGACAATCCCGCCCCCAAAGTTGGTGCTATGCTAGAAGTATTAACTATAGATAATAACAGAACAACGTTTACTAATTATAGTTCTTAACGTTAATATCTGATGTTGGAATTCATAATTCATAAAATTTTTATTCATTAACTATAATGCCTTTAATATTTTTCAAATGATTAAGGATTAGATGTGAATAATTTTAAAAACGCAAAATAAAATTTATAAAAATACTAGCTGCCCCGTCGCGGCTTCGCGCGGGTGTAGTATCAAATCTATCATTTACAGTACGACCATGTAATTACATAAAATAGCGACCGAACAACTGAACGTCAATCTGTCAATATAAGTTTACTACTTGACAACGAAATTAGGTATTCATATAACTACAGGAAAATTTCATAAAAATATAATAATCAAGGGTATAGCGGTAAAACCGAGATTATTTTTTACAAAGATATTTTAAAATAGCTATTTGATCGTGATATGAAACTACTACTAAGCTAAGCTAAGCTATATAGCTACTGTTTTTACTAATTACTCATTATTTATAGCGTTCGATACAGTATTAAGTTACAAGGAATTATTTTAAACATTATTCTCATCATTGTTATAAGCAGGTTATGTACAGTTGCATACAGGAAAAATAAAAATAAACTAACATAAATAAGTGCTCTTTCTTGCTGGTAAATGATAGTGTAGGACTAATAATAAAGATCTCCCTATTGTCTGCTGTCTCACTGACTTACTTCTTTACATGGAGATTGTTTAACCGAAATTGTTCACTTTGCCGTACGATTTGTGATACGATTTCTCCCGATAATTACAGACACAACAATGAAAGAATTATTCAGATAGCTGCAGCCGTTCTGAAGTGATGCATTTGCATACACTCGGTAATTGGTTTTTACTTATATATTAACGAATACAATTTTCGAAAGCACATGCTTGAAGTTTAATAAAATAGGATTACGAAGTCTGAAAATTTCAATAAGATTGCAATGTGGAGAATAAGTGACAGAATTTAAATTCGGAAGTTGGTCCCATACATATTCAGCTGGTGAGGCGGCGACGCAGTGCGCAAAACTTTTGGCACTCTCGCTTGCATACGAAAAATGACGGTGTCGAGAGCTCATCAAGAAAATGATGCATCACTAAAAATGTGTATAATATTGTATAATCAGACATGGATCATTGAAATAATTACAATATATATGATAATGTGGGAAATATAGAAATGTGAAAATGAGGCAGAATAATGAAAAAAAATGATGATTTTTTAAAATAATGTTTTATAAATAACCACAAAAGTAAAAAAAATAAAAGTATCATTACATTCAATATTTTTAAAATATATAAAAACAATATTTTCATTTAATTTTATTTTGATTTTTTTGAAAAAAATACCCAAATATCATGACAGTGCCATTGAGATTGTGCAAATTAAGTTGAGAAATATATTTAACTAACCGGTCCGGCAGACGTTATCCCGCCCTGATTATAAAAAAATCCTTGACAAATTATATACTAAAACCTTCCCCGTGAATCTCTCTATCCACTGGTGAAACCCGCATGAAAATCCGTTCAGTAGTTTTTGAGTTTATCGCGAACAGACAGACAGACAGACGCGGTAGGGGACTTTGTTTTATACTATGTAATGATGATACATTTACCCAATATATAGCGCTATCGATAAAGTATTATATTCAATATAAACCAATTTACGTTAGTAATGTATAGTAATTAAACATTATATAATGTAAAATTGATAAATATAATAAAATATTTCTACCTTGATGGTAGAGCAAGAAATAAGGTAGTAAGGTAAATTCATCAAACGGATGAAATAAGGTATTCTGTAATATCTTATTTCTTCCGTTATCTCAAGAGCCTTAAGGCGTCTTACCTATATTAAAAAAAATGAATAATTTACTAAGTACGGATTTGGGAGAGAACCATTTGATTTTAACCATTTGAGATAATGGTGTGGACGTCGGAAAAAAAATCCTTAGATGTATTTGAAAATTAATTTTCTTTCCTGGAATAGATTTTTCCGAGGAAAAGTAAGCCTCGTTAATCATGCTGATGAGTTTTGATTGAAAGTGCACCTGTTTTATTAAAATACATATTTATAAAAATTTTATAATATAGGTTGATATATAAAATGTTGTTTTAATTTTTCACAAATTTTCACTGAAATATGATTTATTTTTCAACTCGCATCTATTACAAAGAAGTAAAATGCGAATTGTAAGGCTTTTATAAAATAGGTCATCGTGAAGAAAAACCAAGCAAATAGTGACGATGTACATTAAAACACAATGGTTTTAAAGCAGTTGTGTATTCTCAAGAAGCTCACCTTGCAACCCGTGTCATAAGTAACACCACTCAAAGTGTCAAACAAACTGTATGTTCACCCACTTACATTTGTACACATTGTAAACGAAAAAAAAATATTTATATTTATTTAATTGATAATCACGAAAACACTGAAGTTTATTTCTCGTGCTCGTGACTTACGTAAGTAGGTTAGGTTGAGGACGCGCGACGGTGGACGGTACGCGCCCCCGACAGAACTCCGCGTAATGCTCAAATCGCCAAACCCGCCAGACGTCCAGACACAACGCGCATGCTTCTAACGGAATAACGTTCCGCTCACACTTATATCCAAGGGCTTCCAATCGCACGCCTCGCGAAACTGATTTTATATAAACAACTCTATCGATGTTCGATCCCCATTGTTTGATATTAGTTTCATAACGCAATATTTTCTGTAAACACTATACAACTTTACACATCGATACACCGAATATTTGTTTAACTGTGTACTTACCCTAAAAAGTACGCTGTTTAACTATTCATGAAAGAGCGACCCTGTATTTTCCGAGCCGATAACCGAGTGCGTGATAGCTTCCTTATCGCATTTTTAGAGGGCTCGCTAGTCACTCAGATTGGTACTTAACGTTAAAACTATTTTCGTCGGCGTTATTTATTTTATCTTCTAAAAGGTTCTGCTGAGAAACGTTGATGTGGTTTTCATTCATGTTTGCATTAGAGATAATTTCCCTTGTGTAAAACATTTTATATTGCGAATTTACTTGGATGATGAACATGGATCAGCAAAAGTAATAAATCACTCGGCAATATTTAATCAGGTTTTATTATTATCTTATTTTAACGAATTATACAGGATAATATTAAATTATTGCGGAGAACCTGATCAGATATCCTTTTTAAATTACCAAAACTTGAAACGCGTTGTTGACGAGACGGCGTTGCTGCTGACGTTGCAGGAGTTTGTGGAGTGAGTTCTGATGTTTTTAAGTGTTGCTGAGGATTAGCATGTTCAGTAGGTGCATTAGTAGTATTATATCCTGGGAACCTGAGTTTAGTATTCATAAAACAACAGGAATATTTTGTAGAAATATAATGATCAAATGTATTAAGCTATAGAACTGAATTTGTTCTTTACAAATAATTTTTTAAATAGCTATTTGATCGTAGTGCGATTATAGTTACCATCATAAGACTCGTGTAATATACGTATATATTTTTTTACTGGTTACTGTTTATCTATAGTGTTTGATACAACACTAAAATTTAAAATTAAGTTAAAAGGAATTATTTCAAGCAATTTACTCATCGTTGTTGTAAGCAGGTTAAGTACAGGTACAAACATGAAAGATAAAAAGAAACTAATATAAAGTTATCTCTCTGGCAGGAAAGTGATAGTGTAGGACCAATATTACGGTTATGTGGAATGGGTAGAGAGATTTATTGATAGTGGTAGAACCATGGATTCAACCAAAGTTGGAACATAGTGACATTTATTTAAACGAAGTATTGACATAACTGGAAACATTAAAGATATAGTGATGTTCCAATGACCAGGTTATAATATGTATGTGTTAACGAGCAAAATATCATGTATAAGGTGAAATGAATAATAATAATAATTGTGTAAAAAATCTTTTTTATGAGACGAAAGTACCCGTAGTAAGGTTACAAACATATATTTCCCATATGCTACTCCTGATGGCCCGAGATCTCTTCTTTTGCCAGTGTGTTTAGCCAACTTTTTATAAAATATTTTTTTATGCTATATATTTTATAAAGAAATATATGATATAAGATTAAGAAAATATAACATATAAATGGATTATAATGTTGAGAATTGTTATAGGTGTCCCCGTAAACACGTGGCTTCAGTTTGTCATCGCCTACAGGTATTATGTTATCATCTACAATATCTATACTAATATCATAAAGAGGTAAAGTTTGTGACGTTGTGAGTTTGTGGGTTTGTGAGTTTGTGACGTTGTGACGTTGTGGCGTTGTAAGGGGTAATCTCAGGAACTACTGGTCCGATTTGAATAATTCTTTCAGTGTTATACAGCTCATTCATCGAGAATGGTTATAGGCTATATATCATCACGCTAAGGCCAATAGGAGCGGAGCACAGGTGAAAAATGTTTCAAAATCGAGATGTTTTTTTCTTTTTGAGAGCTTCTGCTGTGTGTCAGCGTTAGCCCAGAGTAGTAACTATTACTAAGTGGACGAAGTCGTGGGTAGGGGCTATAATCTATATACTAATATTATAAAGAAGTAAAGTTTGTGACATTGTAGGGGGTAATCTCAGGAACTACTAAACCGATTTTTAGAAAATTCTTTTACCAATAGAAAGCCACGTTATTTGTGAGTGTCATAAGCTATATATCATCATGCTAAGACGAATAGGAGCGGAGCAACAATGAAAAATGTTTTAAAATCGGGGTATTTTTTCCTTTTGAGAGTTTCCGCTGCGTCTTAGCCCAAAATAACTATTAAACGCGTGCAAAGTCGCGGGCAGAAGCTATTAACTAATTATATTATCTATAATCTATACTAATATTATAAAGAGGTAAAGTTTGTGAGGCTGTAGGAGGTAATATCTGGGGAGTCGGAGAAAAATGGTCGAACGAAAACGTTTCTTACGAACGCTGCCTTAATTATGAGATATATATGATTGAGTTCTACAGAAAAGTTGTAGCTTGATAATGCCTATTACCGCCCAACGAAGTGGGCACGGGTCGGCTAGTATGTTATAAATAAAAAACGAATACCAAATGCATATCACTAAGATATAAAAGAAATTACTTTAGAACTATTGTATCTATTGGGCTAATTGTATGTTGTTGCATGAATCGTTAGGACAATCAATGTTTGTGTGAAAAACAATATTTGAAAAATCGTAGGGAAAAGTGAAGAATTTGGGTTAAAAAAATTCTATATAAGAGAGTGAGTAAGTGCGTGAAACAGAAGAGAGAGGGAGAACTGAAAAATGATTGACAGAATTGACAAATTGACGTTCATGTTTTCAGTTTCCATTTGGTTTCATTATGTGGTCGTACTGTAAAGGGAAGCGTTGGTCTTATTTTCTCTGTTAATACGCGTGCAAAGCCGAGGCTGGCAGCTAGTATTTATGTAAATTTAATATTTATTTAATGATATATGCACAATGTTTAATAAAAGTTAAAAAAATGTATTGACCGGGGTTCGCTTAAACTTATGTTAGTGAACGCCAACTCGTATACTATGAACGTGGGTTACATAAATTTTAAATCTTGCATATCAAATTCCGTCAACGTAATAAAGAATTTCAAATGCTACACTATACGTTATCGTTTTCAATAAAAATTCCTAACGCTTCTACTGGGATATAGAAAATTAAAATAACCACATATTCGTATAAACAACTCATAAACTGTATCAAATTTCCTATGCCGTATTGTAACACACTTTAACCGGGTGTGTTTACAAGCTCATTGCGAGCACGCGATACGTGATTGGAATTAAGTATTGTGTGTGAATAGGGATCAGTCGAGGGGTTTGTGGACACTGTGTCGCTAGTGACCTTGTGGGCATGCGAATCCCAAATTATATAATATTTCTTTAGTAACCCTTTTTTCGTACATTATCCAGTGTATTTTAATTGTTATTATGGCCCGTCAACGTTAATAGACCTCTCGTAAGGCATAGAACCGATGATATTATAACTAAAAAGCAGCAGATTCGTCATAAGTGCTTTGACAGCGCCTTGTGAAAACTTGGCTAACTAGCTTATTTTCGACGGCTGCCCAGTCAATCTGCCCGTATCTAACATACAATTATTTCTTTTTCACCACCGATATTAAGAATATGCCATCATGCTTCCACATTTTATCTAAGACAGTGTGGCGTTACAATATGGAGGGGCATGCGGGTGCTATCTATGTTCAATTTAAGTGGACTGTATTTGCGGGGGTGCTATATTGATATTCAACTATTGCGATCAGTTACGATTAGGGACAAGGTAGGAAGGAAACTTACCTCGCGGCGATGCAGTCTCCACGTGGTTAGCCGGCTAGGTGTTTCTCGTTTCTTTCCACTGGGTTTCCTCTCTCACAACACTTTGTTTCGTCATAATATCATATAGGTAACGTACCTACAGTTTTTTAATTATAATATTATTGCGCAGAACCAACGCATTTGATGTTCGGTTTTTACAATCCCGTAAATAGATTCGACATTTATGCTTAATCGTTATACTCTTAATGAGGGAATTAAAAAACCTTATTTAATTTTCAAAATCATACTTCCAAACTGCTTCAAATAATTCGTATATTTTTTTCCACTTTTTACAAATTTACAATGCATAAACATCTCATATAATGCCTCCATATTTCATTATGATGTGTTAGACTTTTGTCTACAATAGATTATATTTATAGAATCGATGGGTAACTTCCTAAACAAGTCAGGTCATATTCAAATATAGATTTTTAAATTGTAAATTAGAATCGAATTTTAGCAATTGAAGGTGGTAGAGCCACGCTGAAGCTACTACTGGTTTCAGCATGAATGGGACGGCTCGCCCGGGGTACTACCACCCGACACACAGAAAACCGACGTGAAGTAACAGTGCTTGCATTGTTGCGTTTCGTTCGGTCAATGAGAGTGCCGGAGGCCCATCTCCTCTTCCCCCACTCCTCCCTCCCCCCAAACACAGGCTGGCAACGCACTTGCAACTCCCCTGGTGTTGTTAGTGTCTATGGACGGCGGCGATCACTTACCCTCAGGTGACCCGTCTGTTCATTTGCCTCCTATAATATAAAAAAATCTTTATATATAAATTTCTTCTGAACGTGTGTATGTCACTGAACTCCTCTTAAACGGCTGGACCGGTTTTGATAAAATTTTGTGTACGTGTTCTAGTGGATCCGAGAATGGTTTAGATTCTTTTTTATTATCAAGGCAGGACAATGTCCGCTGGGACCACTAGGTATACATATATAATATATATAAATGCAAAACTATAACATTGATTATATCTACCTAAAAAACTATTATATCAAGAAAATTAAATTAACACCTTCAGCCTGATAGGTACATCCCTTTAAAATTGTAACCAACACGACATATTTAAAATATACATCCAACACTATATATAATAATTATAAACATAACGACATGATTACAATTTCATTTTAAAGCAACAAATACTAACGCCACAAGTTATCTATGCCCACAAGCAGAATTATTAATAAAAACTGCACATCAATAAAAACTTGATTGCATACGTTCTATTTTTCATTCACAGTCCTCATCTTAAATATTATATAGTGTATGATTCTATATGTATGAAACTTCATATGTTAAAACCAATCACACCGCTTGGGATACAAAGCGTGCCAAAGAAATAAACATCGCATAAACATTACCCTCGCTGCACGCAGTCGAGTAAAAACTCGAATGATAAGCTTATAGTAATGGAAAATATATTAAATACCTGAAAGAGTTACGCTCAGAAGATTTTCCGCAACGGGCCCCGTGAAATAGCTTCAGAGCAATGGCGTCGGCAACGGCAGTCGGCACTCACGCTCAAAATAGCCACAATCAATAGGAAGCAGCGCGCATTATTTAGTACACGACGATCCCTTACTGAATCAAAAGCCCTATTCCGAAGTTAATTTCGGGGCCGTTCGTAAAACAAACGGCATAAATAAATCTAACAATAAATACAAGCTGAAATGTTTCACTGCGGAAGCTATAGACGATAACGTCTATAGCCAACGATAAAAAAAAAATAAACGACCCGCTATGTACGTATTTGATGAAAGAAAAGTCCCAATACGAACCAGTCACGTATGAAAGTAAATCGAAATATAGAAACAGTTAAATAAAAAAAGTTCATTAAACTGTCTTTTTATACTTATTTAAATAATGATTACTGCTTATATACCTTTGTCGTACATTTGGAAGCTAAGCAGCATTTTCTCAACTAATTCCATAAGGTTTGCTTTTTAATTTTCGAGGAACTTTTGTACAATCGCTATAAAAAATTTCCACACTAGTTGTTCCACATGAGTAAGAGAAGCATCAAAATTAATGGGGTCTATAATTAATTGACGTATTTGAGATACGTGAAATATGTCTGCTTTTAATTTCTTAGTACTTAGACCTGAAAATTTATATATACAACTTTAACTATTTACTTCATTAGCCCTAACTTTATATGCAATAGCGAAATAATGGTTTTTTCTCGGGGAACTAAGAACTCATTTATAATATTTCAACAAAACTATAGAATACTATTGAAGAAGGCGTTACTTTGCGGAAATCCACCATTAAATATTATAGTGGACGTTACTTTGGATTTCCGCCTGGCGTAACTATAATATTTGACAATAAGGACATCCCTCATAGGCTATTTTTTTGTATCCATGATGATCACTTGGCTCGAATATCCCAAAGACAAATAAAAAGCGGATATTTTGTACAACCACTCGGTTGACCAAACAAAAAATTAACAATCGTCACGTCTATCAGGTCACCCAATGTTTAACATATTTTCTGAAAGAAAACTGAAATGATTTCATATTCTTCTTTCTTCTTAATTATGTCAGAAGCATGTATATTTTCATTATGTAAGAAGACGTTTGCTAATGTCAATAAAAAGACACTAATCACATCAGGTCTTCAACCCTCAAGAAGATCAGCAAGCCACTTACATCAGAAAGGCATACAGAGTGTTCATCAGAAGAAAAAACCCGCTAATATGTTTCGTTCTCTCGTGCGATATGAAGTAATAATGCGTGCATTTGAGGAAAATCAACTTTTTCTTTTAATATTAAAGCTACTAATCATTTAGCATGCTCTTTTGAAAAGTCCTAAGTCTCTGATGAGGTCATTAAACTGTCTCTATAAAAATGTTATAGGTGTTGATGTTTCTCCACAGTATTTAGAGTCATCTACTTGGGAAGCACAATATGTTTAACCTTGAGATTGCTGCACTGCCCGGTGAAAAACTAGTAATGGAACATTTTCTGAATGAGGAACGGCTCTCTATGGTGCAGAATTATTGGGGTATATCCATTTATGACTATGTTTTTGTTGACGCTCACTATATCGATCATACAAAAACAACAATTGTGATAATTATTTTTCTGTTCACGCTCAATAATAGGCACTCCAAACTTCAAAGACTTACGTGTCCCTTTCTCCTATTGGTACAAATGTTCAATGCATATTTTGCATACACTATGAGGCACCCACACTTTATTTTGAGTTCGAATTTCAATGCCGAAGTAAGCAAAATATAAGTGGATCACAGTGTCTGTAATCGATTTTCGCTGATTCTTCAATATTCACCACAAACATGCAAAATATCAGAATCGTTGACACAATATCAAGAAATACTAGTAATAATAAAATAATAAGATAAATTTTAGCGGATTTATTCCAAATAAGGTAAACTAGAACCGATGAGTTAAAATGACGTATATCAATATATTGTACATTGCCTGCCTTATCGACCAGAGCTATAAATAGCGCTGCATGAAAAGAGGAACGTTATTTGTATGCTTGTGTTATCATTAAAAATAAAAGTGTGGACTAAGTGTTTCTGAAAAGAATGTTTAATAGTTTGAAGTCAATCAGCTAGTCTTCTAGAAAGACATATTTACATCAATTGTCTGCCACAAAAACCGAGGTAGGTAGCGACTGGCTGACCTAATTAATGTCTTTCACCCCCTAGGGAGACGTGAAACCTTTTCTCTGGCTGTGACATACGCTTGGCGGGCAACCAATCGATCCTTTTCATGTTCGTCGACGTCCATCAAGTGCAGTGAAAAAATTACTTATGTTTCTATATTTTCAATAAATATCAAAGCGAATACTAACCTTGTTTCCTTTGAAATTATGCGAGAAAAATGTTAACACAAAACTGTTGTAAAGTAGAGAGAGAGGAAGTTGAACAAAGAAATACAGTTTACAAAAATATATTTTTATTTTTATGGAGGTTACAAAAAAGTTAGAAAAATATTTACGTATTCTCATATATATTTACTATCTCTAATTATGGTTAACGAAATTACTATAGTAAGTGTGATAATGTTCGTTTATTGTCTCAAATTCTTCACAATTATTTTTTAATTAAAAAAAAACTTAGCTTTGCTAATAACCACATTACTTTGTAAAGAAGATAAAACTACATTTTTTTTCTCTTTATTTTTGTCGAGAGTTTGTTCAAAGAGAAAACAACACCCTCATCCATACTACAAACAAAAACAACTTACAAATATAATAACATCTAACAAAAAGCTTAATCAAAAAACAGAATATTATATTCACGTTTTTTCCCTTAAACCGACGTCCGCCATATCATAGATTAATTTGGCTTTGTCCAATGCTGGGCGTGCTAATATTTGATTAAAAGAGCCTATATTATAAATATCGTTCAATATCTGTCTTCTTTGAGAATCGTTCCGGACACATTTCATTAGAATAAGATACACACTAGATACACATACGATACACATACTGTTTCTGCTTCTTTTCATTAAAAAGTTAAACTTATTCAATGCAATATGCCCAGAACGAATTCTCAAAGCGAAATCATATTTCTTCTCACATTGGTACCTCATATATATGGATCGTCTTATACCAAATACTCTTCGTTAACTTTTATTAAAATATTCGGACTATAGGTTGAGTGAATTTCTTTTGAACTCAGCTATTACATCGTTGTATATTGGTAGACAATCATATAAAATTCCATTCTCTATCGCTTCTTTTGCTACTATTTCCACCATTTTATTTCCTTCTACTCCAACATGAGAAGGTACCGACTATATTTCAATAGACCTATCAAAAATTACAAGTTTTTGTATCAACTTAATAATTGAGGAAGCCAAAGGAATGCCACGAAAGTTAGGTAAGCTGCATCTACTTTTGTGTTGAATTACACATTTGGAATCTATATGTATTAAAACTTATTATAATTATAAGATAGCAATCATTTCTGTATGCCTAATGGAAATCTTACTTCTTATATTCAATTTGATATGACTAGAGGCTTTTGGGTCTACAAATGCTGCTTTGTTGTATCTGTCTAATTTAGATCAATATGTAAATATTGGATAAAAATCAGAATATAAACCGTTGAGAAATTGACAGCATTTTATTTTTAAAGACTCTTTTTGCCATATCTATTTACCCATCGTCAACTGAATAATTCGTTCATTAAAGTTGGATTATTTCAATAATAATTCTAGTTGTTTCATACGAATTATCGCGTGATCCATAAGAATAATCCTAACAAAGAATTCGAAAGTATCAAATTACATCATTTCTATGCTCGCAACAAGAGAATTTGAAATAAAGTCCGCCGTCTTCAAGAGAACATCTTCAAAGTTTCCTCTTTTATATAAGGAATTTGTAACATTTCCACGACAACGCGGTGTCCATTGTAATACAGTGTTCAGTCAAAAAGTCACGTAAAATTCCAACTACTCACTTTTCCTTCAAATGGTCTTATTGCTTTTGGCGTAAATGACTTTATAGGTATAGTAGCATCTTCGAACTCCGTGAGTGATATATACACAGCACCTGTTTCTGTAGATATATTCATTTATTGGTATGGGCTCTCAAAAATATCAAATTAACTTTAATTTAGAAACATATTTACCAGCCTCAATAAATATTTGTTAACATATATTTATTGTGGGTGGTAGAGCTACACTGAAGCTATTAATGGTTTCAGCATGAATGGGTCGGCTCGACCGGGGTAGTACCACCCTCTCACAGAAAGCCGATGTGAAGTTACAGTGCTTGCATTGTTGCGTTTCGTTCGGTCAGTGAGAGCGCCGAAGGCCCACCTCCCCTCCCCTTCCCCCTTCCTTTACTCCCCCTCTCCCCCAAGACAGGTTGGCAACGCACTTGCGACTCCCCTGGTGTTGCAAGTGTCTATGGACGGTGGTGATCACTTAACATCAGGTGACCCATCGGTTCGTTTGCCTCCTATGATATAAAAAAAATATACACATTTTTATATCAATGATGTCACATGTTGTGAATTACTTTATTTATGTTAATATCAACCTACTTTTGTGCACACAATTATATTTTTTCTCTAATTAATATAAGATTCCAGATATTACATAAAACATAATATATATTTGCAATATATAAAAAAAGATACAACTTGTAAGTAATCTTCTAATAATCTTGAGAAACTTACACTTTTCCTAAAATTTTAGTAATATAAAATGACTAACCTATTTATAGAATTACAACGTATTTATTTACGTCATTTAATTAACAAAATATTTTTTACTATTAAGGACTAAGCGTAAATGTCATAAATAGTTGTTGTTCTCCCAGTTTCAAAATAACTTATTACTTTTTTGTATGTTAGTTATTATAATACATACCAATAATTACGACGATTACAAAGAGATATAAAATCCATCGCCGTTTTCGCGTATACGTTCAATAAATAATTTATTAAATAGAAACCTGTAATATTATATTTTATTACATCATTGCATTTAATACAATTCTTAAGATTCAATGAGAGACCGGTGAGCCTCGAAGTGTGAAAATCTGCGTAGTCGTTCCATACAACATAGGTGAACATTGAGCGAGGAATTTAGATAATTTATCCTCTAAAGGGGTTAGAGATAAAATGGTTCCTGACATATTACCGATGGGAATTTCCTTTGAACACTACCAGTATTTTATAGATAAACTGGATCTTTACTTAATATCGGGTTTACCAATAGCCATGACTGGATTATACGTATAGTATCTATCTTGGATCAACAATAACTAGATAAAGGGTCACGTACAAAATCGAAGCTAACTGCTGTCCGCGTATATCTTAATATATATATTTCTTGTGTGCGTGTGTATGTGACTGAACTCCTCCTAAACGACTGGACCGATTTTGATGAAATTTTTTGTGCGTGTTCGAGTGGATCCGAGAATGGTTTAGATTCACAATTGGACCTGGTAGGTGGCGCTGCGGTTGACTTTTGGGATTTCTATTTTTTATTATCAAGGCAGGACAACGTCCGCCAGGTCCGCTAGTAGTAGTATAAATATATACTTATGTAGCCATTTGTTTACTAAGAAAAGGAGAAAAAAGTTTTAAAACAGTTTTAAGTTCAACCTAATTACAACCATGACACCTAATAATAAAGTCACAAATGTTCAAAATATTATCTAATACTTACGATAAAACGAGCAAAGCAATAAATTACTCCCGTCACTTACAAATGAAAAGACAACATAAACAACATTTAGTGTGAATTCAACCTTAACCCGCAATTAATAAAGTACTTTTTCCCGTTATTGTGCGTGGTTGGCGAGCCTTGGCCAAACATTTGTACCACAGGTTTAAAATCGGTAATTTTTATTCAAAATTTGATATTATTTGTTCGTTTAAAGCTTAAAATATAACTTATTCGACATGTATTTAGCGAAAGTAAGATACTCCGGCCGTTAAATGGCTTTTTCGGGTATTATTTTTCCATCTTTTGAATACATTGCGGCATTATGAAACGTCCTTACATTGGTTATGTTTCAAACAAACTAAACAAAATTAAAGCTCACATTTCAAGTGAGCTGTTATTTACCGAGACATATTTTTCGCGCCGACCCGATATCTAGTTATTGTTGATCGAAGGTATCTATGCATGTTATATCGGAGTTTGGAATAGAGTTAATAATTGTAACATACATTACTTAAAAATAATGTAGTGTTTGCTAACATGAAATCGCTTACTAAATATCCTATAAAAAAACTTTCCATTCACGGAGCTTTGTGGCATGGAGACATGGAAGCTTATAAGAGAGTATGTAGGTACTATAAAAAAAGGCCGAGTAGAGATGAGAGAATATGAAAAGAACATTCGTTACAATATGGTAACAAAGAGAATATATGACGGCAAATTCAAAGTATCCCCAAGGTGGATCAGTGATATAGTCAGAAATAATGGGATGACTTGGATGCTACTGTGCGTTGATATACCCTGATAATAATGATGATAGTAATTCTAAAATCTATGATTATAAAATAGATTAATATTTCAAATCGACTGTGCAAGGAAGGAAGAATATTGGTGGGATAATATTTTTTATTTAGTAGCAGAACCTCCACGAGTTATTGGAAACATAAATTCATACGAATTTAGCATTTTGAGTGACGTCAATATCGTCTAAGTTAGCAATGCATATTCGATTGTTCAATGCAATGCCGCGTTGGAACACTCACCGGTTGCAAATTGAATTTCCAAGTTATTCCACAAGTTTGGACGATACGAATGAAGTGAGTTCATTCCCAGATGTTGTTCCTACTGGTTCAGGACTCTATAATTGGAATTTAGTGGAGATGACTTTCGATTAGAGGTAGATCGATTCCGTAAATTGCTATTTTAGTACACAGAACCAAGACTGTCTTAGAAAATAGGACATTTTTTATTGCTTAATAAGCTCGTCTTTAGGTTAATTGAAACCTTTTTTTTGTGTTTAAATTTTTTATTTTTTTTTTGTTTCAATTTTTTAAACGCCATCTTAAAATAGTTAATTTTGAGATACTAGCGGGCCCGGCAGACGTTGTCCCTTCCTGATCATGAAAAAATCCTTGACAAATTATATACTAAAACGTTCCTCATCAATCACTCTCTCCACCGGTGAAAACCGCATGAAAATCAGTTCGGTAGTTTTTGAGTTTATCGTGAACAGACAGACAGACAGACGCGGTAGGGGAATTTGTTTTATATTATGTAATGATAAAATAAAGTTAGAAATAAAACATTCGATGCTTTTCAATCGATGTAGGAGGTAATTAATTTTTCATCACATTCTGGTATGCTTATTATGCAAACCCACAATGTTGAAGATGCTGCTTAAGAGTTATATTTCTAGTAACTCGCATGGAGTCCATTTCATGTTAGCTATATTATAGTATTTATGACGAAACACTCTTAATGTCCTATGCAAAAATAGTTACAGATAGATTGCAACACACAGATGAGAAGTTTGGAATGCCTTGTATTGCCAAACGTAACATTCAGACTGAATTCCACACTTACAGAACACGGCACTGACGTTTTGTGGTAGGAATAGTTATGACAATGGCTTATCGTAATCGGAAATATGTGTTGGAGTTTATGATATTAAACAGAAGTAATAATAATCATTACGTTTCCAACTCTCGTACGTCATTATTAAAAATATATTGGATTACAGAAACTGCTAGGTTTCTATGTAATGTTTAGGAATTAACAAAACTTATCATTCCTAAATGCGAATAAATAACCAAAGTTAATGTAATATTACAGCTTAATATATTTTTTATAACTGTAAATTAAAATGAAATTGTTATGTTTACATGTTATCAAATAATGATTTAATTAAAAGTTACCAAAATTTTGGACGTCATTCAAGAGTTAAAAAAAACTGCAATATAAATTACGAGAGTTAATTAAGTAATCATTCATTCAAAAACGGATTTTAAAATAACTATTTACAAATAGCAAGTGGTTGGCTTTTTGTATAACCATTTCACGTTGCCTGTTGTCTTTTTGCTACCTCAGAATTTAGGCGGATATTGAGCCGATGTTAAATGAAATGCGTAATTATCTTGGCATTAATGATTATTAAAAATGTCAAACTAATCATTGTTTACTCATTTAATAAAGATGTCGTCAACCCAAATGCTCGATTGTTTAAAAGAACAGATGCTTTTTATCAGTAAAATCTCTAAAACAATTGCAAACGTGAATACATTGAAACTTTTATTTTCCCGGCACTTCTAAACAATACATACTAGCCGCACTAGTTTGCGTGAGTCTATGACTTTACATGCCCCCTTGTACTGGGCAACTCGACGATAATATCTATAATTAATTTTAATTAACAAAACGCACATTAAAATTGTAACCTTATTACGTGGGCAGTTAGATTTAATTTTGTATAATCAGAACGGTAATATTTTACTTTTTTTATTACACGCGATGCTTTCCGTGCTTATACATTTTTCTCATTGTTTGAGACCTTTTTGTTTTATAAATTATTCATAAAAGGTTACTTAATTATAAGTAGGTGGATCCATTACTTTCCAACGTTAGGTTTAGTTATAAACAGTACTTACACACGTAGTATTTGTAAAGTAAAAAAAATCTTATGAACTATATTAAATTATAAATTTATATGCGTACTTATAGAGAATATTACATTTTGTAATTATTTACTCACAAAAACTTTTAAAAAGATGTGTCTTTATATTTTATATATAATACTAGCGAGCCCGACAGACGTTGTCCCGCCCTGATTATGAAAAAAATCCTTGACAAATTATATACTAAAACGTTTCTCATTAATCACTCTATCTACCGGTGAAAACCGCATGAAAATCCGTTCGGTAGTTTTTGAGTTTATCGCTAACAGACAGACAGACAGACGCGGTAGGGGACTTTGTTTTATACTATGTAATGATTGTGTATACACGAAAGGCTTATCCTTTACATACACATCGCATTTAAATAATAACAAGCAAATAAATCGTTAATTCATATGTATATTTGAATTTTATAATAATACTAGCGGGCCCGGCAGACGTTGTCCCGCCTTGATTATGAAAAAATCCTTGACAAATTATATACTAAAACGTTCCTCATTAATCACTCTATCTACCGGTGAAAACTGCATGAAAATCCGTTCGGTAGTTTTTGAGTTTATCGCGAACAGACGGACGCGGTAGGGGACTTTGTTTTATACTATGTAATGATACTTTTAAGTCTAGATATTATTAAGTGATGCATATGTGTAAATGAGCAGGAGATAGTTCCTTCATACCTATGATAAATCTGTTCATTTTGATTTAAAATATTGTGTGTATTAACAATGTGAGAAACGTATACATATTTTAAAGTAATAGATAACGTAGGTGGTAGATCCACGCTGAAGCTATTACTGGTTTCAGCATCAATAGGTTGGCTCGCCCGGGGTAGTACCACCGTCTCACAGAAAACCGACGTGAAGTAACAATGCTTGTATTGCTGCGTTTCGTTCGGTCAGTGAGAGCGCCAGAGGCCCCCTCCCTTCCACTTCCTCCTTCCCTTACTCCCCCTTTCCCCCAAGACAGGTTGGCAACGCACTTGCGACTCCTCTGGTGTTGCAAGTGTCTATGGACGGTGGTGATCACTTAACATCAGGTGATCCACGTGTCCGTTTGCCTCCTATGACATAAAAAAAAACGTTACAATTAAACAATTAAATAAAAAGCACCGGATCATACTATACATATTAATCGTTTCAGTCTTTGAATTGTGCCGATACCATAACCAGCTTAGACTTCATTCCAATTTATACCCAATACCCATGTAATTTCCGCACACATTGTCTCTTTCTACAGTCCGTGTAATGTTGGTTCGAACCGGCAAAATCTAAAGTCTGTCTAAACGACATTACAACCTCCGTTACAGACCTCTTTGTTGTAGTTCTTTTTTATTTTTTATATTTCTTGTAGGTTTATTATATTATACGTTGGTTTATTAAAAAATATTTTAATTTACAAATTAAAACTTTTAAGATTCACCGTCGAAACATAAGCATAATTATTACATTAGTAAACTATATGTATTTATGTCGGGGCAGCGATAAAATGGCGTCTATGTAGAAGTATATCGTCTTCATAGTGACACTATGGTTATAATTTTGATCGATCAATCCACCAAGAACAATCGAATAAAACGTTAACAGATTACAGAAACACAACACTGAATATAGTTACGACGAATTATCCGTAGGTGTTTGTTGGCGACGCACACGATAAGTAGTACATAGATTTATACGTAGGTTTATTGATATTTTATAGAGAACATAGATATAGATTTATCGACATTTAATACAGACTTTGTTAGATTTAATGCATGCGAGTATAATAGAATAGATATATAAATCGGATATAGAATTGTAGGTATGTTATGTGTGTATTGAGTTATTGAAGATGGAATTATAGAAGTGATATGTATCGTAATAGGGATTGAATTATGGATATGTAAGAATCATGCATAGAATTATTGAATTATGGATTGTATAGAATTATGTGTGTTAGTATAGGGTGACTTATAGATTACATTCGCATTAAGTAGGGAATTACATGATAGATTAGATTAAAATTATGCCGTATGGAATATATAGCGTGTGTGCATGGAAACATTCATAGAGAGAATATGATAGAGTTACACACGTTATATACTATTGAAGTGTACGTTACATAGCAAGAATTATACGATCATATAGAACGTCAAATATGGAAGATTGTATAATTTAATATAGACAAACGTAATGGTTATAGAGGTACATAAAATATTACAACGGTTCCTCATAACGGACGTCTTCGATCTCAGGGTTTTTAGTAATTTTATGAACAATGACTCCAGCCATATACCGGCTTACCTTTGTAAAATTCCCAGAGACTAGGCGGTGGATTTTGCCTTTGAATAAAGCAAAATAATATATTTTCTGTTAAATGGTTATTGCTCAAGCAATATACTTGAATAGGGTCCGCCGAATAATATTCGTTATGACGTTACGGTACCCGAACGAGCCCAATAAAATAATATATTTTATTTTATGGTAATTGTACAAACAATAGTTGAAAGTTGCAAGTCGAACGGGACTTTATGGCTTTACAGTAATTTCTCACGCAACGGCGTTGTAAACAGAAATTTCTAATTTTATTATGTATCGTTTTAAAATAAAATATGAATGGAATTAATATTATGACAAGGAATATATATATATATATATATATATATATATATATAACTGGCGAACATAACGTAACGATATGTAACATTGAATATCGAGTGAATGTGAATGTGAATATATATAGAGATTAATTATGTCACCCTATACAGATCGATGTAAATTTTAACACACTGAAAATAGATTTACATATGAATATAAGTTAAGGTTTATGTAATAAGATTATTATAGAGTTATATAGAATTATAGAATAGAATATAGAGTTTAGTGCGAAACGGCGCTTAATATAGAGATAACTTTATTCATATGTAAGATAGATATAAGATGTAAATTTTAGAATATAGATTGCATGCAAATAGATAATAAGAAATTGATATTATAGACATTTTATATGTAAAAATATGATAAATATGATAAATAAATAGGAACGCGATATCCGAGCCAACGCATAGAGCCACGACGTCTAACGGGATACCGTTAGTTGCCGGCCCGATTTTGCTTATAAGCACGGTCGGTGCGGTACTAGATCGTAGTTTGATTGCACAAGTCATCGCAATAACATCGAGATAGTTTGCTTGCACATCTTATTGAGATAACATCGAGTAGTTTGATTGCACAAGTCATCGCAATAACATCGAGATAGTTTGCTTGTACATCCTATTGAGATAATATCGGGTAGTTCGATTGCACAAGTCATCGCAACAACATCGAGATAGTTGGCTTGTACATCTTATTGAGATAACATCGAGTAGTTTGATTGCACAAGTCATCGCAATAACATCGAGATAGTTTGCTTGTACATCTTATTGAGATAATATCGAGATAGTTTGCTTGTATATCTCGTCGAGATAACATTGAATAGTAACATCGAGAAGTCTACATCGTCAGTAGTAGTGCTCTGTTGGCTCGGAGACGCGGTCATTATACGAGAACCACGGTGTTTTTTTGCGACCACCCCGACCTCCGCTTCAAAATCTACCACCTTCATCGGCTGGCTCGTGCATCACATTGCACATCATTGAGGCCCCTTCAAGACATCACCGGCATCCGACTGTCGCCACCGAGGCGGGCTACCGGCGCTCTCGCTACCACCTTCGAGAGTACTACGCCCGCCCACCGCCGGGGAACGTCGCCTCGCCTCACGTCTCTCCTCATTTCCACCTCACCCCGCCTAACCGCGGGCCGGTGACGTACGAGGGCGAGAGGTGTCGCCATATTGACAGGCGGCGACCCCAACAGCTGGTCCTTCGAGCCGGATCCTCGCGGCAGACAAGATGCCGGTCACCAGGAGCCAGAAGGAATCACAGAGCGAACAGCTAGTTGAAACAGAGGCTGTACAACAAAGCAGCTCTACAGAGACGTACGATACCTCAGCAACAGAAACAATGCAAGTCACCGTAGCATCCACATTGAGGAGACACGGGCTTGCGTCCACGAAGTCGCAGAAGAGGCGACAGGAGCTGGAGGCCCGTGCAGCATTGGCTGAGAAGGAGCTTTGGGAAGCACAAGCGGCGACAGTGGCAGCTAGGCTACGCTTGGAAATAATACAAGCCGACATCGAGGAAGAAGATGATGATTCCGTTATCGAGGAGCCAGCAGATCCGGAGAACCAGATCAGAGACTGGATCCGGGATTCGGCGGGACGCACGGAGGCCAAGAGCAAGGGAAACACCGAACACATAGAGGACGTTCGGTGTACACAGAATACTCCTGCCTCTACCACCGAAGCTGATGGTCAACATGGAAGGAGTCATGAACATAGAAGCCTAGCCCAAGCCATAGCTGAGGCGATGAAGACTGCACACCAGGGAATGATGCCACAACCTGATTATGTGCATCAGCTACCACCATTCGAAGGGGACTGCAGAGAGTGGGTGGCCTTCGAGGCCGTCTACGATGACACCGCTCCGCTCTTCTCAGACGTGCAGAACATGGCGCGACTGAGAAGAGCACTGAAGGGAGAGGCACGAGAGGGAGTTCGCAGCCTGCTGTTCTCGGAGAGTACACCCGAGGAGATCATGGAGGCGTTGCGACGGTCATATGGAAGAGCGGATGCCCTGATTCTGGCAGAACTGAACAAAATAAGGAGACTGCCAGTAATCATCGATTCTGCATACACCGTCGCAGCAATAAGAGGGCTGCAAAAACCGCAATATCTACAGTCGCCCGAAATATTGAAGAGCATCACAGATAAGATGCCAACTATATTGAAGTTCCGTTGGTACGACTACACCGCGGACAAGATGGATGGAGAGGATCCTGATCTCAACACGATGGCGAAATTCTTGAATAGTATGGCGGATCGAGGTGGACCGCACGCCATACCAGAGAAAGCCACCGTACGGAAGCTGCCACCAAGAAGACAGGCCATGCATGCAGCAATGGACGACAGACCAGACGAGCCTGCTGTGACACCATCGGAGCGAGGAGATGCAGCGGCATCGCCAGGACATGGAGTTGGTGCTGCGCACGAGGGGGAGGATGTTGGCGACGCACACGATAAGTAGTACATAGATTTATACGTAGGTTTATTGATATTTTATAGAGAACATAGATATAGATTTATCGACATTTAATACAGACTTTGTTAGATTTAATGCATGCGAGTATAATAGAATAGATATATAAATCGGATATAGAATTGTAGGTATGTTATGTGTGTATTGAGTTATTGAAGATGGAATTATAGAAGTGATATGTATCGTAATAGGGATTGAATTATGGATATGTAAGAATCATGCATAGAATTATTGAATTATGGATTGTATAGAATTATGTGTGTTAGTATAGGGTGACTTATAGATTACATTCGCATTAAGTAGGGAATTACATGATAGATTAGATTAAAATTATGCCGTATGGAATATATAGCGTGTGTGCATGGAAACATTCATAGAGAGAATATGATAGAGTTACACACGTTATATACTATTGAAGTGTACGTTACATAGCAAGAATTATACGATCATATAGAACGTCAAATATGGAAGATTGTATAATTTAATATAGACAAACGTAATGGTTATAGAGGTACATAAAATATTACAACGGTTCCTCATAACGGACGTCTTCGATCTCAGGGTTTTTAGTAATTTTATGAACAATGACTCCAGCCATATACCGGCTTACCTTTGTAAAATTCCCAGAGACTAGGCGGTGGATTTTGCCTTTGAATAAAGCAAAATAATATATTTTCTGTTAAATGGTTATTGCTCAAGCAATATACTTGAATAGGGTCCGCCGAATAATATTCGTTATGACGTTACGGTACCCGAACGAGCCCAATAAAATAATATATTTTATTTTATGGTAATTGTACAAACAATAGTTGAAAGTTGCAAGTCGAACGGGACTTTATGGTTTTACAGTAATTTCTCACGCAACGGCGTTGTAAACAGAAATTTCTAATTTTATTATGTATCGTTTTAAAATAAAATATGAATGGAATTAATATTATGACAAGGAATATATATATATATATATATATATATATATATATATATATATAACTGGCGAACATAACGTAACGATATGTAACATTGAATATCGAGTGAATGTGAATGTGAATATATATAGAGATTAATTATGTCACCCTATACAGATCGATGTAAATTTTAACACACTGAAAATAGATTTACATATGAATATAAGTTAAGGTTTATGTAATAAGATTATTATAGAGTTATATAGAATTATAGAATAGAATATAGAGTTTAGTGCGAAACGGCGCTTAATATAGAGATAACTTTATTCATATGTAAGATAGATATAAGATGTAAATTTTAGAATATAGATTGCATGCAAATAGATAATAAGAAATTGATATTATAGACATTTTATATGTAAAAATATGATAAATAAATAGGAACGCGATATCCGAGCCAACGCATAGAGCCACGACGTCTAACGGGATACCGTTAGTTGCCGGCCCGATTTTGCTTATAAGCACGGTCGGTGCGGTACTAGATCGTAGTTTGATTGCACAAGTCATCGCAATAACATCGAGATAGTTTGCTTGCACATCTTATTGAGATAACATCGAGTAGTTTGATTGCACAAGTCATCGCAATAACATCGAGATAGTTTGCTTGTACATCCTATTGAGATAATATCGGGTAGTTCGATTGCACAAGTCATCGCAACAACATCGAGATAGTTGGCTTGTACATCTTATTGAGATAACATCGAGTAGTTTGATTGCACAAGTCATCGCAATAACATCGAGATAGTTTGCTTGTACATCTTATTGAGATAATATCGAGATAGTTTGCTTGTATATCTCGTCGAGATAACATTGAATAGTAACATCGAGAAGTCTACATCGTCAGTAGTAGTGCTCTGTTGGCTCGGAGACGCGGTCATTATACGAGAACCACGGTGTTTTTTTGCGACCACCCCGACCTCCGCTTCAAAATCTACCACCTTCATCGGCTGGCTCGTGCATCACATTGCACATCATTGAGGCCCCTTCAAGACATCACCGGCATCCGACTGTCGCCACCGAGGCGGGCTACCGGCGCTCTCGCTACCACCTTCGAGAGTACTACGCCCGCCCACCGCCGGGGAACGTCGCCTCGCCTCACGTCTCTCCTCATTTCCACCTCACCCCGCCTAACCGCGGGCCGGTGACGTACGAGGGCGAGAGGTGTCGCCATATTGACAGGCGGCGACCCCAACAGTGTTAGTAGCCCAACTGTCTGAGCAAGGATGCCCAGTATCTAGTCATCGATCGCCTTTTAAGGCATCAAGATACATAAGCAGACATCCGATGCTTCCAACCAATGGCAATGGCAAATAATGAACAGCCGATAACTTTAACCAATAGCGTTTGAGGTCATTAGTAACACCCCCGATATTAGTCAATAGCACGGTATCGCAGGTCAATAGTGGCTCCCACGATATATAAATTTATAATGGTAACTTATAATTTAATAAGCAAGCTTGTACAGCTTTTCTCTCAAGTATTTTTGTTTCGTTGAATTTACATTTTTCTTCCAATGTTAGTCCTTTCATGTATGAAGAAGGGCATGGATTTTTTTTACTTTAGTAATTAGCTCCCATTGCATTAAATATTGCAATTTAGACGCACGTCGTCGAATTTTTTAAACGCCTTCCCCTTTGAAAAGTTTCAAACTTCACCAACGATAGTTTTAAACTCCAATTTACAATATTTAAAGGAAGCAAAATATATTTGATTGAAGAAGTTACTTGCGTTACTATACGGTAATCCCTCATTAAATATTATAGTGGGCGTTACTTTGCACTTCCGCCTGGAATAGATTGGCCGCTATCATGTCTCACTGCAACAAAAAACGTTTGATTTTATTTGCGCGAGGTATACCTGAATAAGTTAAATCTGAAATAAGTTATAAAAAAGCGAAATATCATTACATAGTATAAAACAAAGTTCTCTACCGCGTCTGTCTGTCTGTCTGTTCGCCATAAACTCAAAAACTACTGAACGGATTTTCATGCGGTTTTCCCCAGACGATAAAGTGATTCATGAAGAAGGTTTTGGTATATAATTTGTCAAGGATTTTTTTATAATCAGGGCGGGACAACGTCTGCCGGGCCCGCTAGTTAGTAACTAAAACAACAATAAGAATAAAAAAACGCGTCCTAAGATTGACTATTGTACCTGACGTCGGTTGACACTATTGGTGTGTAAATATACCAACAATAATGAATTAAAATATGTTGCAGCATGTGTATGTTAATGTATATGGTTTTGTAATAGAGAACAAAACAAAATACAACTCTTCGAATATTCATTTCCATCATATATTGACGTTCTTGTGATATCGAGTTAGGCTAAGGTATCAATAGGGTTCGTTAACTTTGTTAAGGGTGCGACCTCTCGTCAGCGTCAGGTGTCACTTATAAGGATACAAATACTTATTGTAGGTACGTACACGCGATAACTGTGTTGACTCTGAAACTAAACAAATAAAACTAATTTCTGACACTGGGCGCGTGTTAGATATCTGTTTTTGTCAGAATTATACTGTTAATCAATCATATTAAGTAAACCAGCTGATTCCCGCGGCTTCGCACAGGCATTTTAAATTATAATGAAAGAAATGTAAAATGGTAAGAAGATAGAGTGCTTTAAGCGCTCGCCTTAGTAGTCCGGTGAAGCTGTTAAGACCTTGTTAGGTCAATAGCGTAATCAGTTCGAGAAAAAAAAATAAGAAGATTTAGAATTACAGGATTGGTCTTTGAAATACATTTGTAGTTACATCGGGCGCGCCACCTACTGGAAGTTAATTGTACTATGCTCATAATCTTCGCGTAAGTGTAAACAATACTCTAATAAAGGTTTATAGGCAGATGAACGGCACGGCAGCTCATAAGATACGAATAAACAAACATTGATTTATGTTAATACCAATGGTGTGCCTGATGGGATTTGGTATCAGCAACATATTTGAAATTTTAATCCCCTATATAACTCCTTCAGTGCTCACTTACACTATATAAGAAACTCCTAATGAAAATTTCAAGCCATGAATTATTTTCTATTTATGTAGATCTGTTTCTATGGAGAGTAGAGAGTATAGAGGAGAGATTTGGTAAATTACTGTTTATTGTTTTATTATAAAATTTCATTCTGACAATAAACAATTCTCTTACTAAAATCTAAATATAGAAATAAAATTACAGTAAGTCCGGGCTAATCTCAGGAACTGCTGAATCGGTTTTGGCGGGACTTCTAGAAACAAATAGAAGATTCTCATAGTAATATATTGATTAATATATTGCTAGGGTTTTCTGTGGAGGCAGACGGAGGCACGCAGTGCCCTTAAATGGAAATTCGAAAATACCGGGAAATTCCCATAAGTTGGTTTTCATTCTGAAAATTTTAGAACAGTATCTTATATGCCGCGCCGGAGGCCCACCTCCCCTCTCCTTTCCCTCTTCCTACCCTTCCTCCCAAACACAGGCCGGTAACGCACTTGTGGCTCCCCTGGTGTTGTTAGTATCTATGAATGGTGATGATCACTTAACACCAGGTGACCCACATGTTCGTTTGCCTCCTATGACATAATAAAAAGTACCCAAAATAACAAGGTGTACATTTTTACACTATTTGAGATACAAAACATTATGGACTTACAACTTTTGAAAATTAGCGTGCCCCTCAAAAAGGAAGTGACAAAAATAGGCCTGTTGCTACATATCATTACGCCTTTCTATGGGTGTTAGCAGTGATGGTAAAATTAAAGCTAACCTAACATCGGTAAAAAGGTAGATAGGTAGTAATAACAAGATGACATTTAATAAAAGCAATCCAAAATTAATCCATATAAAATACGTAGTTCTCACTCATGAAGAAAGAAAATGTTTTTCCCTACAACGAGTTCGCGGGCACCAGTTAGTCATTAATGTAATTTTGTATAATACTATCATAAATAAACCCAAAAAAATCATTAAACTTCCAATTTTTTAATATCTAACGAATACGCAATTTTAATTCGCAATAGAAGTCTAGTAACAAAGAGCGAATAGTATCGATAGTCACTGTGACCGTTACTTCCCTTTATTTTATCGATGGAATGCAGAAAAGCAAAGGACGCAAAGGTCGATATTGCATTTATTTCGGACTCAGCGCGCACCAGCCGTGCTAAATGGTTAGATTGGGTTTACAGTATTGATCCGAGCTCAACTAACCTGGAACACAATCAGACAGTCTAAAAATACGAGAGAACGGTCTGTCTATTGATTTTCGTATGAAACATATCAATACTTACTGCTTTTATTGAAATCGCTATACGACAGTTTTCGATCGGCTTTTGGTTCTTATTCTATTTAGATTGATTAATAGCCACACAAATATTAATTATTATCAAGTAATATATATAAAACGACTTTATTATTATTGTATTTTTGTTCCTTCAGCCACAATTAACTTTATGGATACTACAAGAAGTCTAAGTTGAAATAATTCTATAAATTTCTCTGTTTATCACTGAAATTTTAAAGATCAATCATGTCTGAACATGTTTAAAATCAATTATTAATCAATTATGGATTTTAGTACAATAAACATAAACATTGATAAAAGATTATGAAAATATATCTTTTGATTTATTATATTACTAGCAGCACGGTGGACGTTACCCGCACTGATAATAAAAAAAACTCTTGACAGATTATATACCTAAGCTTTCCTCATGAATCACTTTATCTACTGGTAAAAATCGCATGAATATCCGTTCAGTAGTTTTTGAGTTTATCTCGACCAGACAGACAGACGTGGCAGAAGACCTATAATCTACACATACAATAAAAATGAAGCGTCTGTATGTAATATCAAAATATTTTTTTTACTTATTGGGTATGAAAGTATACACCTTACTGATAACAAAAATGCAATTTTTTAATTTTTTGTCGGTCTCTCTGTCTGTTTGTTCCGGGTAATCGTCGAAACGGCTGAACCGATTTTGACAGGAGTTTCACTAGCAGATAGCTAAAATTATAACAGGTTACTTAGGCTATTCTAAATTAGAGAAGCTGTTAACCGCGGCTTCGTCTGCAATGCTATCTTTAAAACGAATAGACCGATTTTCATGGGATTTTCACTGGCAGATAGCGGACATCATAACAAGTAATTTACTCAATTTTAATTTAGACTAACTGTTAACCGCGGCTTTAGCTGCAGTGCTATCTCTAAAGCGGCTAGACAGATTTTTACGGGACTTTCATAGGCAGATAGCGGACATCATAACAAGTAATTTAGTCTATTTTAATTTAGACTAACTGTTAACCGCGGCTCCGCTCGCAGTGCTATCTCCAAAACGCCTAGACCGATTGTCACGGGACTTTCACTGACAGATAACGGACCTTATAAAAAATAATTCTGTCTATTTTAATTTAGATTAGCTGTTAACCACGACTTCGTCCGCATGAAATTTAGCAAAAATATGTTGTTCACTGTAAACATGTGTGTAAGACGTGAGTTGTACTGGACTCCAAGAATAAATATAATTGAAATTCATATATCTGTATCTATGTATGTAATTTGAATTATATTGTTTTTTGGTAATTTTGGCGGTTATTTTGTTTTATTTACCCCGCTTTCGTCTACATAACTTAGTAACCATAGTAATATATAAGAATACTAGCTGACCCGTGCAACTTCGTCTGCACCAAATCGGTTATCACCAATTTCAATTGTATTTGGAAACGCGAAAAATTTTAATAAACCCAAAACCCGATTGCAGCCATACCTACGGTTTCCAATTTTGAAATCAAACTATCAAGGGACTCACTCAAACATATACCCAGATGGTATGCGAGAAATCTTTTAAAATAAGCCTAGAACCCGTTCGTAACATCATCTACTGGGTTCAATTAAGATAAAAACTAACCTACATATATTGGCGGTAATGTAAAAATAGGCTTGAGGAGCCTATGGATCCCCGGTTGAAACGAAGTTCATTTCCTTTTTTGGAGACGTTTACTATTATTTATTTATTATATTACTCAGTATAATTTAACAATTTCACTAACTACAAATTTTTGACTTTCGTCCGTTATTCTGGAGAACCCCTTGCGTTTTATAGGACAAATTCTTAAATGTAACCTTGTAATATTAGTTATCCCTGTGTCAAGTTTCGTCAAAATCGGTCCAGTACTTTCAGAGTGATGCGTGCTCACAGGGGCAGACCGACAGACAGACAAAAATTGTAAAAGGATAATCTTTGGCTTCTAAATCGTTAACAAAGTCTACTCCGATTATAATTTTCAAAAAATATTTAATTTACAGATTTGGTCTTGTTACAGTAAGCTGAAGAGTTTGTTTGCTTGAACGCTCTTATCTCAGAAATTGCTGCTCCGATTTGAAGAGTGTTAGATAGCTCATTTATCGAGGTAGGCTATATACTATATAGCATCAAGCTAAGACCAAGGGGGGTGGAGCATCAATGAAGAATGTTCCAAAATAGAGATTTTTCTCGGGTTTGGGGGCCAAATGTAACTGTTACACGCGGACGAAGTCGAGGGCAGAAGCTAGTGTGTTATATCGATGTATAAACTACTACCTTACAAAGTTTCGTGAAAATCTGTCTAGTAGTTTTTGCGTAAATTTCTTCTCTTTTATGTTTTCTTAAAAGTAAAATAAACAGACATACAAATGTTATATATATGTAAAACATGGCCTAAATGTTATACCGGCGTATAAGCCACTACCATACCAAATTTCATCAAAATCCGTCTAGTAGTTTTTGCGTGAATCCTGTACAAACGACAGACAGACAGACAGACAGACAGACCGACAGACAGACAAAAATTTTAAAAACTATAGAAATGTGTTCTGTCTTTGATTGTAAACCCCACCAGATTATTTTTTCTTTAAAATATTTAATGTACAGATTTCGTCCCGTTAGCCTTTTATTATATGTATAGATTGTATCGAGTTCAATGAGCACTATTTAAATTGTCAAATATTAAAAACTGCTTAGACAGATATAAAGTTTTATATCTTGATTTATATTTATGCAAGATTTCAAGACGTCAGCTCATTCATTGTTTACAATTCAACATTTTAATTATTAATAGTAATTTTGAGAGTATTTCTAATGAGATATTACACCACAAACGTATGACTATTTGGCAATATGGGCATATTATATCATTATCTATCTTTAAGTCTATTATTTCCTCATACAGTGTAAGTGAGCACTAAGGTAGAGTTATATGGTGGGTCAAGGTTCCAAATATGTTGCTGATGATAAACCTCATTTAATACACTGTTAATATTTATATATCTAATGTATACGTTACACATTACTGTAAGTGGCGTGCGTGTCGTACTTACAATTGTTTTAAAGAGCATTTCTATAATTGTTCATAGTCTCACAATTTTATATTTCTTTATTACAATTTAAAAAAAACGCGTGCTGAGATGCGGGTACAGCTAGTATGTAATAATTGTTTTTACTGTATAGATGTATTTAATTCTATGTAGTAGAACACCAGATAGTCTAAACATTATTAACAGAATATTTTGTAATATTGTTAAGAAAATCATTGAAGGAGGATTTCTCAGATTTCAACGAAGCGACTGATCAGTTATCAGAAATTTACTGATTGAAAAATAACAAAACGCTTTGTCAAAAAAATAAATCACCCTTAGAGATTTACAGTCTATATTTGTTATTATTCTCTCTATTTATTTTGTATTTATTAAAATATAAAAGCGTGTTGTTGATTTATTTCATAGCAACGTCGTTTAAGAGCGAATCTGTCATAATTTACAGAACAATAATAATGATCGGCCTGTCATTGAACGGAAATTAAAAGCAATAAATTTTTGGTTTAATACTTCGTATTAATTTTGTTTGTACTGATAGTTAATTTTCTTTCATATGTACTGTTTGCTTTTCATTTAATTCGATTATAACTCAAGCGAAAATAAATACGTAAACCATGAATAAAAACATAGTAAATATTTATTCATACATATGGAAAAAAGACACTAATTAAAAAAACAATCTAAGGATAACGAAAAATATACCGAAATGATGGAAAACATCTTAACATTTACTTTATGGGTGGTTGCGATGCTTTATGTATATTTGAAATACCCGCATTATGGATCAAATCACGCCACTTTGAAGCCCGACCAATTAATTGCGATCAGGTCACGCCACCAGCCCCGCTCCCCTTTACTATGGCACATGCTTATATAAGGTAGCGCGTCCGTGCTGCCGCCATTGCTACCAGTGTTGTTGCCCGCGCCGCGCGTATCGGACGCGCGGCCTCCGCCAGTCGATTGCTATCGTAGTTGTTGCCCGCGCCGTGCGTGTCGAACGCGCGGCCTCCGCCAGTACATTACGACTGCTACATTACAGTAGTGTTGTCCGCACCGCATGCTAACATTTTGAGTTTTCGCATGGTCGAGTGAGAAATAAACGCATCGCTACATACGTGCCGACATACATTATAAACAATAAGTGTTGTGTGGGAGAAGACTCAGTGGAGAGAAACGAGAATCACCTAGCCGGCTAGCCACGTGGAAGCTGCAGCGCCGCGAGGTATGTGCCAAGTTTCTTTCCTATCCTTGTCTCCCACGTCGTAGCTGATCGCAATAGTTGAATATCAAATATAGCACCCCCGCATATACAGTCCACTTAAATTTAGCATAGAAACCCCCGCGCTCCGCGCCCCCCGGTGACGTCGACATCGCATCGGCGTCACCAATGGGTATTTCAAATTTCTGTGTAATCAAAACAGATACCTACATAGTTATACTCTAAATCTTATAGTCTAAATTACATTATATGTGTCTAACAAAAGAGCATCAATATAACTAGTCATTATTATTTTATACTAGTTATCCTCAGCTTTGTGCGGTCTTACTAACGAAGAAGAGACCAAATCTAGATACACGGTAGCGTGTCAAGCAAAGTTCTAGCTAAAAGAATGGCGAACGCGCGCTACCGTGTGTAATATTACACGAACCATTTAGGGTCACTTTTCATTTTCTCTTTACAGTACAACCATTTAATGGGATAAAATGGTAATTGAACACCAATCTCTTAAGTCTATCAATATTTTAAAAGTGTTCACAATTCCGTACCAATTTTCAAACCGTTTTTTTAATACAAACCGTGACACCGTGACCTACGCATTCCTTACACGCACAATAGAAAAAAAGGATTGTGGTGGTTTTATGAAACCACGGTAAAAGTGAATTTTTTTTTCACATTATAGATATTTAACTAATAATAGTCTATACACTACACGGTCAGCTGCTGCGAACTATAGGCGCCGCCATATTGGCCCTGGCTGCTCTGACGAGCGCCTTTCACTTTATCCCTACTCCGCGGCCGACCATCACGCGACATGCAACACACAGACGAAAAAGTTTGAGACGATGTAATAAAAGTTTCACTTTAAAAAAATTAGTCAAATTGGTGCAACTATTTTGAAGTGCTTCGTTTAAATAGATTCGGCTATTGATTTTTATATATATTATAACAGGTCATGAATTGGGTTTCGTCGATTTATCACTAAAGTAAGAATCGTATACATCATAATCATTAACTATTAAGAATATTTGAAAATGAAACTACGACAATATTAGATTATACATCTACCAATTTCACATCAAGTAACCAGCAGCAGCACTGTAAAATTATTATGCTAATACACCTGGCAGGCAATCGCTTGCACGTTGGTTCCGTCGGTGTAATTAAAGTTCATCAGGCATTCGCGTCGCGTTCTCCGACTTGCTTATACATTGCTGTGGCTGCAGATCTGTCTACTAAAATAATACCAGCTTATTCCGTATATACGCCCCCTTTCTGGTCGTGTAAATATATCGAGGTGGGGGGAAGAGTAGTTAAAGTTAAAATAGACGTTACCTTCCTGTTTGCAACAGAGCCGCTGCGTTGGCCTAACTACCGCCATAAATTCAAGAAGCAGTGGTGTAGCGTTTGCGAGTTTTTCGTTACAAGTCTTTAGAAAGCACTCATGGGAACGGTTCAAACGTAGATTTCTTGTGTATATTAGGGTATCCAGTAGTTTACCTCTAATAGCCTTTTACTATACTAAACTAGACCGCTAAAGTACGAAATGGTGCATTACTTACAAAGTAAAAGGATTAATTCAAAATTTGATAATATATAAACATATTTACTACGAATCATTTAGAATCTTATTATCACCACATATTATAAAACAAAGTCCTCTGCCACGTCTGCCTAATCGCAATAAACTCAAAAACTACTGAACGGATTTTCATGCGGTTTCACCAGTAGATGCAATGATTCGTGGGGAAGGTTTAGGTATATAATCTGTCAAGGTTTTTTTTTATTATCAGGGCAGGACAACGTTCGCCGGGACTGCTAGTAATAATATATTTATACTAGTTCCTGTATACACGAACTTATTTCGCACTGTAAATAGTCTGATAAAGAAGCAAACGTTTGAATCTAGCAAACGAGATGCCCTCTTATGCCCTTAAGGATAACTAATTTCATATCGTTATTTAAAATCCTAAACCTTGACCTATATATACGTATACCAGTATACGTCTACTTTGAAAAGCTGTGGTAATTAAACTAAACTTAAAACCTCCTTAACACTTTAGTATCAACTGAATCCGCAAACAATCACTATATCAGCTACTTTAGATTGGCTTCAGGTGATAATTAGAATACATGAGACCGTATTTACTTTACGAAACAACCAGCTTTACGAAAGATTTACAAGTTTATCGGAAAGCGCTTCACTATTCCCTTACCCGCGTCTTTTCATCAGGATTCCAAGAATATTTCCGTATTTATAATATTACTAGCTTCTGCTCTCGCGAGGAATAGTTACTTTTGGCTAAGGTTAATACGCAGCGGAAGCTCTCAAAACAAACAAAAACATCCAGATTTTGAAATATCGTTCATTGGTGCTCCACTTCTATTGGTTTTAGCGTAATAATATATAAGCCTTCCTCGATAAATGACTTATCTAACACTGAAATAATTTTTCAAATTGGATCTATGATACCTGAGGATAGCGCGTTCAACCAAACAAACCCTCCAGCTTTATAATATTAGTATAGGCTAGCGGGCCCGGCAGACGTTGTCCCACCTTGATTATAAAAAAAATCCTTGACAAATTACATATCAAAACGTTCCTCATGAATCACTTTATCCACTGGTGAAAACCGTATAAAAATCCGTTCAGTAGTTTTTCAGTTTATCGCGAACAGACAGACAGACAGATGCGGTTGGGGAGTTTGTTTTATACTATGTAATGATATAATATATCTATGTAAAAAAAAAATCTAATCGACGAATTTGACGAATCGAAGATAGAATTAAGGGGTAACGAAAAATAAAAACGTAATCTCCTGTGGAATTTACTCATTTTATTTCCAAGTTAATATCATTTTATTATATTATAGCTATATCATTCTTACCGATTTTGAATTACCTATTTAAAATGTTATCTTTAAAGCGTATCTCCCTTAGGAAATTGTAGTGATATGTAAATTAAATTATACTCCAAACATTGCTGTACCTTCCAGGAAAATTTTCGTTCAACAGTTTCATGGATTAACTAGAACAAACAAAAGTAACTTAAGTTTTATTTCTATTAAATATCTGTACATTTTAAATACAATTTTCTAAATATCAAATTTATAACATTTCTTGCCTTTTTCCTCGCTATAATTTTGTCAACATCGGTTGAAAAGTATCTATTTATTAATTACTAGCGGGCCCGGCAGACGTAGCCCCGCCTTGATTATAAAAAAATCCTTGACAAATTATATAGCAAAACCTTCCTCATGAATCACTTTATACGCTGGTGAAAACCGCATGAAAATCCGTTCAGTAGTTTTTGAGTTTATCGCGAACAGACAGACAGACAGACGCGGTAGGGTACTTTGTTTTATACTATGTAATGATGATGATTATAGATATTGTTTTAACGACAACGACTTGGATCATCGTAACCAGAATCCAAACCATTCAGTTACCACGGTACATATACTTTCTTTATTCTCTTCTATTTAACTAATAAACACGTTGTAATGAAAAAAAAGTCGAAATAGTCATTAGTAGTGCCGACAGAAGGGAAAACTTAAAACAATGGAATCTAAACTATCTTCTCACTGAATTTTTAAATTAATTATAGTATGAATTATTTAAATGTCATAATTTGTAAATTGAAATTATTATCATTAGCCTCTCTTTCACACGTATTGGCGATCCGAATAATAATTACATACTTTTTTTATACAGTTTATTAATTCATTAAATATGATTGGCTGCACAATCTCAAAACAAAATATTAATGTTAGATGTACACAGGCTCTTATACTACGCGTCGGTAATCTAACGCAAACCGCGCATGCGCAATACGATCGGTCACGCTTACTAGCATGTCATGACGCGAAGTTATAAATTTATCTCCTACCAAAAAAATACCACTCAACGCGCCTAAAGCGGTTTTCACTTCAAAAATCAGTTGATTAATAATAATCAAAATTGGACCGAAGTGAAATATGTTTTATTTTCAACTTTATCAATGTAACATCTATCATGCCTGTAACATCTGTTACGAGGCAAATCGCTAACAATATCGATTACTAACAAGAAAAATAATATTTATAGCATTTCCCTGTCAACTTTTCCATTATTCTCTTGTTTGTTTCAGTTTTTCGCCTTACGAAGGGAAACACATTTTTTTGCCTCGTTCGCACGATGAACAGCAAAAAGTTTTCAAGATTATCGTTATGACACTGAACCCAACAGTTTGTACGTGAGATACTGCTTTAATACTAGGTACACTAGCAATGTTTCGCTGATTCGTTTGTATTGAAAATTATATTCACCTAAAAAAGTTTTATTAACCTAAAATCTCTTTGTGTCCGGCGGGGTCACGTTTATTAGTCACTCGATTAAAACCCGATATTATGGCTTGCTTCAATCCGTCTTGTTTCTAGCATGTCCGTTATACATGTATTATTTTCTGTATTTCGGCTTTCGAAACATGTTCTGAGGCAATGTTGTATTATTTAAGACTTTATTTATTATTTAACTAAAATTTACCACTACCATTCAACCGATTACCATGAAAACTTATATGTAGATACGATTATTTGAACACAGAAAATATTTACATAATAATTCTGCAATTTATTCATACAAATATATATTAGGGCAAATAATTTTAGAGTAAGTAATAGCAGAACGCTAAGTAATAGTGAAATGGTTTATCATTAACAGCCTGTTAAAATTTTTGGTACTTCGATTCATCGATCCAGAATGACATTAGCATAGACAAGGACGTAAGAAGTAAGATAAATGCAAAACGAAGGAACTAACGAAAGAGGTCTGGTGTCACTTGTGACCCATGAACGCCCTTGAAACTCAAGGGAAATATATATAAAAGCGACTATAAGACCTTTCGTATTGTATGGATCTCGTACTCTGTATCTGTATGCTGGGCTAGAAAAGTGACGGAAGAGAGAAGATCACATGTGGCAGAGTGCGAATGTTAAACTGGATGTATAGTGTAATCAGATCATATAAGAATAACAATATGTATATATCAAAGGAAGTGATAGAAGGTGTGAATACCAGTGATAGAGAAGTTAAGGAGTAATAAGTTAACATGGTGTGGGCATGTCATGATAAGAAACGAAAGACATGTAATAAGAAAAGTTTCAAGCGTGAACTTGGATGGATATAGGAATAGAGGAAGACCGCAAAAGGTATGGATTGAAACGATAGAGGAGAGTGGAAGAGAATAATGTGTTCTTCTGATCCTACTTAGAAGGGATAAGGGTAAAAAGATGATGGATAATAGAACGCACAGAGCCGCAAACATAATTAGTACATATAAATACTTACAAAGCACAACATTTTAATATCGCAGCATTGAGAAATACAACATTCATTTAGAAAATATAAACAAATAATTTTTGTTTCCAAATCTAAGACTTTAATAAACATTATTAGATTTTAAAATCCAATTATATTTTCAGCATTCAGGGAGTAGTCCATACAACTTCATGAATTCACGTGAGACTACGTATTAACACGCCCTCTTGTACCTTTACGATAATTGCTATTATTAACATGAAAAATAACAATATAAAATATACCTTGATTACTTCAACATAAGGTTTAAGTCTTTCCAATCCACAAGAACATCATTTTTGGTTATTACTTCACGTCGTGCTTACGCTGCTTCTGTAATATATTTTCCGCCGTTAGATATTTCATATTTTAGAATAAGGTTTCCTTAATTAGAAAAAATAATGTTCAATTAATAATCTTACCCATCCTTCATTACATAGTATAAAACAAAGTCCCCTACCGTGTATGTATGTCTGTTCGCGATAAACTCAAAAACTACTGAACGGATTTTCATGCGGTTTTCACCAGTGGATAAAGTGATTTATGAGGATGGTTTTGGTATATAATTAGTCAGTATTTTTTTATAATCAGGGTGGGACAATGTCTGCCGCTACCGTTAGTATACTATAAACGTGAAAGTAACTTTGTCTATTTATAACATGAACTTTTTTGGCTGGTTTGACATAGTTCGCGAACATATGTATCTAAAAGCCGCATTTTTTTTAATGTCAAAAGACAGCAAACAGGCAGACGGCACACCTGATGCTAAATGGTTAACTTCGTCTATGGACAACCGCAACACCAAGGGCATCAATGTTGTGTTGTCGACCTTGAAGAGCGCGCTTCAAGAGCCCCATATCATAGCGCTAAGGAAAATCCGTGCTGGGTAACATTTTAAGTACTATTACAAATACGAAAATCGTTTAGCTGTTACTTTTTCACGCCTTAATTAGTCAACCGATTATCATGAAATTGGCATACACGTTACCAAAAGTACAGAAAAGGACTTTTATCCAGAAAAAATACTATTTCCGACGGATAGAATAAATCATCATTAACGCGAGCGAACCAGCGAGCAAAACCTAGTGATTTATTTATTTATTTAGTTACATATGGATATAGCAACAACAATAATAAAAAGTAGTAAACTAAACTGAAGACCTAAAACGCTTTATCACATAGATACATAACTTACACTATTAATAATAATAATAAAAAATAAATTATAGTAGATATTGAGAAACGTTAGACTTAGAAAAAAATAGAATAAGAATAAACGACAGAGTGAAAATGAATTCAGCTATGAAAACTAAATAAACGTATGGGGAAAAAACAAAATGGCAAACATACTTAAGAATAATGAAATATGATATACTAACTGTTGTTGAATTGGTCATGGATATAAAATGTATTTAATTGTCTTTTTGAATTCGAATGCCCGATGGTCAAATATGTCTAAAGAGATGTGCTTGGATGCGAACTCAATAATAATATATTGACAGTCTTGAAGTTTACAATACTTTATTTTTTTTAAATTTCATATTTATTATACGACAAAGACACACATTATTTTTTATTAATATCGTAATCACGTACAATATTTACAGTTCGAGCTATATACTGGATTATAAAAACATAATAAAACATCAAGAAACATGAAAAATAACATTATATTTTTATCATATTAATACTACACAGAGAGTCGGGTCATTCATCATTACCCCACTGACATTTCTTTCATTCCACGCCAAGAGGTTATGGAGTGAATAGTAGGGGCTGCGAAACGAACCCATCGTAGAAAATATATGTATAGTAGGTATTATACTCGCCAACAATTTGTTAAGAAAAGGGAGTCGTACTTTTTTAATTTATTGCTTTCCGGGCAGCCACCTTCGTGAAAGGGCTTTGTAACTTTGAGAGATAAAAGACTTCATTCTCACTACCCTTTCGTGATACGAAGTGGTACTTGTCTACACATTTCTATTTATGTATTCTAAAAGATAGTACAGACGATACGACAATTATAATATTGTTATGGAAAAAATCATTCCTAAATGATTTAAATAAATGATAAACGTTTTTTTTAGTTCTCATTCATTTAACTCCGTTGCGATTTCAGACTCAATAAAATAAAATTGAACATTAAAACTTCACAAGGCTGCTTCACCGGGCTAAACAAAAAAACGACATTCGAAAGAGACAAACATATACATCTATAGAATTTTACGTGTGAGAAAACGAGATACGATACATTGTACAGTGTTAATTATATTCACGGTTACTTCATTGTATGCTGCATAACCCAATAGTTGAAAAACTCCAAGCATTGTACGTATGTTAGCAAGTGTATGTGTGCGCCTGCATATCACGAAGCCTTGAGAAAAGGCGTCATAACCACTTATTGTTTATATGAATGTTTTATATTTCTTTAGGGTTCACCTGCACCTCTCAGCTACGGACATGATTTTTTAAAAGTATTTTACAAGTTTGTAGGTGGTAGAGCCACGCTGAAGCTATTACTGGTTTCAGCATGAATAGGTCGGCTCGCTCGGGGTAGTACTACCCTCTCACAGAAAATCGACGTGAAGTAACAGTGCTTGCATTGCTGCGTTTCGTTCGATCAGTGAGAGCGCCGGAGGCCTAACTCCCTTCCCCCTTCCCTTTCTCCCTCCCCCAACACAGACTGGCAACGCACTTACGACTCCCCTGGTGTTGCAAGTGTCTATGGACGGTGCTGATCACTTAACATCAGGTGACCCACCTATCCGTTTACCATCTATGACATAAAAAAAAGTTTAACCTCCGACCAAAATCTCACGTGATCATAAGTTACAAAAATACTAAGTTTAAAGACTTCTACTAAGAATTTCCAATATCTAGTTATTCGCACATTTCTATGTACTCGCAAATCTCTTTTTCATTAGCCCGCTGCAAAATAACATTTTTAGAATGAATCTTCCGAGACCTTGTAATCGCTCGTTTGTAAGCATTTTAATACGAGTAATAAATATTAAAAGCTTCAGCACTTCAATTTTTTAAACATCCATAAAATTCATTAACAGCGTTATATTTACGAACGAAGCATTAAACCTTTAGAAGCATTAACTAAAATTACTAAAACAACGGACCTTATCATCCACAGTGGCCACAAATACTCATATAGCGGACATTTGTCACTATTATCTAAGATGTGCCGTGTGAAGTGGCCAGTGCGTAGGTGTCACCCACTACGTAATCCTGTGCGGAACGCATAAATCGAGCTCGCGCCCGCTAAACGTACAATGAGCTACAGTGACACCAGTGTTCGCTTATCTTAATTGCCTTCCGAGATACGATCGCGCTTGAATTTATCAACGACGCCACTGGAATAAGTACACCACTTTTTAGCGGTCTCGGTAAAAAGTTAATGATCGTGGCTGTGTTCTATCCTCCCGACATTAATGTGGAACAGTCATCTACATACGTATGTGAATATTGCAACGACTTCAACGAACTTTATTTATTTTAACTAATAAATATTAAAAACTGCTTACATATAAGAGATATAGTTTAATTTCTTTATCTATATTAAAGTAAAATTTCAAGTCTTCAACTTTTTCTTTATTTTTAATTCGAGGGAGGTTTATCAACTCATTGTTTACAATGCAACAGTATAACTAATTCATCATTTTGATGATAAAAAAGATTTTTCTAATAGCATATTAGATCAAAAGCATTCTACCTTAAGAGTTCTGTAATAGAACTTCTTGAATAGGCAACAAAAAATTTATGAAATGTACGTTACATTCAACAAAATTATAAAGGTATTAACTTTATGTACTTACATTGTTTTCATGTTTGTCATTTCTTAATAATCCTAGTAGGAACAAAAACATGTAACTAAAAAAAGTATCAAATTTAGGACGTATGAATATGTATTTAAAAACTAAATACTGACATGTAAGTGTTAGAGGATAACGGAAGAAAATATGTTTTGCCGATCGTACTTTAGTAGGATAAGGGTAAGAAAATGACAGGTATTTCTTTCGCTTAGTTTAAATAAAACTAAAAAAATAAAGTTAATGAAATTCATACAAAATATTGGTAAATATAACGATGATAACTTAAGTATTCAAAATTGAACAGAAGTATTACTATTAATATATTGAACATTGCATAGTGAACTGAGAGTTAACAGCGTTGCAAATGAATAATGCATCAGACAGTGAAATATGAGAACTAAATCTGTATCTGTTTTCAGACTGCTTGGCTCCAATGAATATTCTCAATTGATATGGTTCACATTAATGCAAAAGCTTTAATAAATAACAGATGGCTGGATGTATTATTATATTTTCGGCATAAAAGTGTTCTCGAACTGAACTGATACCAGTTACATCAACGAGCTATTCAAATTTATATAATACACGTTTATAAAAAATGCGTTGTGTTTATTTCTTATGAAATAACGCTAAACAATGAATTACACTTGAACGTTATCGTAACTAAATGCTGCATTAAATAACTATAAATATTTAATGTATTTACTGTTACTATATTTGGAGAAACGGTTAAAAGTAATATTATATACAGTAAGTAATATATGTTATGTATTTCGATATTAAATTATGTTTATATGATGAATATGTATAGGGTATTTTAATCTGTTTTTTTTTTTAATGTTTTCAATATTCTATTATTTTCTAAAATAAGTATAGGTTACGTTATTATAACTTATTCAATAATATATTTGAAGTCTTCAAGATATAAATGTAAAAATCAAAATTGCGGCCTTTAATGAGATGTTTAATTGTATAATATAATTGATTTAAGTAAAAACTAGGTATGTATTTTATAAAAATGTTATTGGAAATAATTACATTAATGTAAAAGTAGATTCCACTTAAACGATTTATCAAAAAGCATTGTTCACAATTATAAATCTATAGAAAAATTGTAAATTAATAATCTGAATTATTTTAAAACCAAGCGTTCCTTGTCAGTATAATCAGTGGAGCTGTTGACCGTGCTTAACTAGTGAGTACTATTTATTTACGCATTCCTAACACTTGTTTCAGAAGTCCTCTACGTGCCACCAGTTAAAACTACTTACCTTTTTTTCCCCATGGATATCCTAACGAAAATCCGGGCAGTAGAGGACGGGTATGCCCGAGTCACACAGACAAAAGCCCTATGGTACCTTCTTACACCTTTTGGCCGGGGGAGCAGGGAATGTCTAATCGACACTACGTCTGCTCCTCCGACAGGTGTTGTCCCCTCCTAAGAGGCCCCAACTGCGGCCTGAGGGGTCAAGATGGTAAACCCTCAAGGGGGAGTGGGTATTAGACCCTTCTGACGAACTGTGGGAGTCGCATCGGCACAATGCACCTCCACCACATGGGTCTGTGCAGTTTAACTGCCCGGGGCAACAGACATGCCTTTGTCCATCGCCCCCAGGCCCTAACTACGGCGGCCAGAGGTCATCGGCTACCCGCCGCCGCCGCGTGGTTCGTCGGCCGCGGGAGAGGAGTCTAATCGTTTGCTCCCTCTCCGCAGCCTTCTTTGCGAGCATGAATGTCTCGCAGTACGAAGCGAAGGAGATCCACCCGGCCTCGCTCTCGACCTTCTTAAAAACGACTGTCGGGAGCGTGAGATCTGGGCAAATGGCTGCGACTAGCTTGTTGCGTGGCACGTCCCAAGCGGAACACTCATTCAGCGTGTGGTGTGCGGAATCATTCGCACAACCACAATGATGATGGCACCCTGCAGTCAGCTCCCGGCTTATACGAACAAAAATAGGTAACTTCCGAAACATCCATGCCTCGTGAGCACCTGCGTTAGCCGGAATCTCAGAGTGCCGTGTCGTCTGGTAAGCCATTCGACCAAGACTAGACGAACAGCCTAGATCGTAAATACTACTTACCTACCGTAATATTAGTTATACAATTAGAGTATGTAAACAATATAACACACTCAACAAAACTTATGATGTATTTAATACTACTGTTTGCTCGCTTAAATATAAATTAAAATCTTCATTCTTTCGTTAAATGTTTCTATGTTTCTAAGTAAAAAAATAATCTTGTTCTCCACAAACAACACCAATATACATTTTGTTAACAATTCATTTCGTGAGATATAATTTTATATCTGTGTGAACTTTTAAATGGTCTTATTTATCATTACATAATATAAAACAAAGTGCTTCACACATCTGTCTGTCTGTTCGTGATAAACTCAAAAACTACTGAACGGATTTTCATGCGATTTCACTAGTACGGAGAGTTATTCACGAGGAAGATTTTAGTATACAATTTATCTACGTTTTTTTAAATTATCAGCGCAGAACAACGGCCGCCAACTCGCTAGTGTTATTATATATTTGTTCTTTTGCTAGCTGCAAGTTCACATTTTGCCTTAAAAATAAATAAATCATTCTGCACGTCCGATGAATATATGTATGATAATTAGGGTGGGCCAAAAAATCGACAATTTTTTATTTAACTTTATACTCTGAAAAATAGGTTGGTAGACATCTAAAAAAATGTCTCCAAGTATGAGCTCTTAATTTTAATAGGAAAGTCTTCCGCCTCTCAGTTTTTTTATTTTTTCCTTGTTATTAGAAGGAAAAATGTATATCTCGGTGTTCACTATTTGAAAAAAATATCTCGTCTCATATATTTGTAGAAAATTGATTTTTTTTTTTTACAAAAAAGGTCTCTTACAATTTTTTTGCAAACCTCACCGTTTAAAAGTTATTTAAGATTGAAATTTGATTATTTTCAGACACATTTCTTTTCTCTTATATTACCATATTTATTTATTTTTGAGAAAATTTTTTAGGGTGTTTACCAACCTATTTTTCAGATTATAATATTTAAAAAAAATAGTCGATTTTTTTGGCCCACCCTAATGATAATGGATGAAAAGCAGATAGTCGTTAACTCGCCGGTTGGCACCGAGTGATGCAGGCTGCGTTAATTCTGGAGACCGAACGGTCGCGGTACCGGTTAATGTGTCATGTTAATGCCTTCCACTTAAAATATCGTAATTTTCATTTTACTCTTTTCCAATTTTATAGCTTACGCTTTTGATATTCTGGAAAAAATACCGACTCTATTATATTTTATGGATAGCTGTGTGATATGGTCATAGAGGAACTAAGCTAATAAATGTTCTACAAGTTACACATAGTAATATAGGTATTATTAGCATTTCCATACTTTATAATAATAAAAGAAAAATGAAATGAAAATGAAAATGTTTTATTATATTTAAAACCACTTGCAGAAATAAGTTGAATGTAGTAAGTTGATGTGCATAGAGGTCTTATCTTCTGCGACTATGTTTAATTGGTTTTCTTCATATTATTATCACCTTTTTTCTCATGGGAAAATCCCTAATGGATATCCATCTCGCCGGGCAGCAGCGGATGGATAAGCTCGAGTCGCACAGACTAAAACCCCATAGTACCTTCTTACACCTTTTGGTCGGGGGAGCAGGGACTGTCTAATCGACACTACGTCTGCTCCTCCGACAGGTGTTATTACATTATTATAATCTACAAGCATTATTTTTTTAGAAACCCCACATTCGTATTTTTTGCCTAATTCCAAGACGTAATAATAAATAATAACAGAAATTTTTATTATGAGGTAAAATCATCCTTCGAAAAACTATATATTACGACTCGCAGTTTTAATATAAACCGCATCAATTATATTCATATCGTGTTTACTATATTTCTGCGGCCAAAAAATCTCTTATATATAAATAGTCAGAGACAAAAAAAATAGTGCCTACAGTCCTTCCGCGCGGAAGAAGTGAAACTTCGTAAGGTGGAAATGAAGAATCATAGAATTCACATGGGTAAATTAATATAAGTAAAAAGGGACTATCCTTAGGCAGTGAAAATTACGACTGAAAAAATAAAAGATATTGGAAAATTAATCCGTAATAAAATTTATTCATGTGTACCAAATAGTACAATAAAAAGAGAACTTACTACACACTTTGCACAAAACTATTCTCTTAAGTGCTGTAGTAAATTAGTAAATATTGAACATTAAATAGATAAGTCTTGCTTACAAACTATCTCGGCGATACCATCAGTGTATGTTATGATCATGAATCACAGATGTAACGAGACCGAAGTTTATGATTATGAATAAAACATATCTAGTACAACAGACAAAATATATACATCAAAGAGCTTTTGACGAACGTGTTTATTTTATAGTATGTTATTTTTACAATATATAGTGGTTGATACTACAGGGTAGGTACAGGTAGATTAAGCATACTTTTAAACGTTCAATTATAGATTTTCTAGATTTTTTACTAGGTTTTCGCTTGAGTTAATGTACTAAAAGTTATTTGTCTAATCCTCTGTAGCAGTACTTTTCTTCTGCATTAAAATCTATCCTAAGACCTGGTCTGTACTTCTGACAACGTGCATGTAAAATTTTACAATGATCGCTTGAGGCATGTGAATGTAACAATAAACTCTATTCTCATTTATCTTACATATTAATACGTGAAGCCAAAACTTTGTATCCCTTTTTAAGTGAATTGCGCGAACGGATGAACGTGAAATTTGGCGTAGTTAAAGTTTATATGGAGGACAAGTGCAGAAAGCTATTTTTTTATATAAAATGAATTAGAAAAACATTAAATTAATTAAAATATGCATTACTCACATTACTGCTTGAATTTTATACAACATATACACACATGTAAATGAAAGACATCCGTCATTTTAGTTTTAACGTTCCAATTACCTTCTCAATATTTTTAACATGACTGACGTTGCATGCCTTACATGGCCTTTGAAATCAACTGTTCAAACTGTAGGTTAATTTTATGATAATATAATATGTAAATTCATAATATACATTAATAATTAATTGATAATTTTTCTTTACTAAATTTATGGAGAGACATTGATAATTTATCTTTACTAAATTTATGAAACCACTGAAATAATTATTATTTTCTTTGGTCTCATTGAATGTCAAAATTTTTAGGTGACAGGACTGCTTTCACTGTATGTTGTCATAAGAGTAAAAAGCAATATTACCAAAGTCAATGTCAATATTTTAATGTTTAGTAATTTATATGGTGAACTCACTTGAAATGATGATTCAATAAAAAATGAGCCAAAAAGTACTATGTAAAATCAAAACAAGAAAATTTGTTTACTCATGAAAGGAATCTATTGTTGTGGATAGTAAAACCTCAGACGAGTCATAAACAAGATGATAGGCTGTCATGAGTGATTTTAGAATAGAATGTATGTTGATATATGTATGAAGGGGAAATATTAAATAAACTGATGACTGGACAATACTTTATTATTACATACATAACATCTATGACTTCGATATCCGCGATTACAATGATTCTATTCAACCTGATGTAGCAATTATATTTAGTTACAGTTGATGATGAAATTTGAACAAAAATGAATTCATTTTCAAAAATTAATGGTAGTATTAAAACATCTTTGTTTTGGATTCATCATTTGATTCTGTTGTGTATCCATTACTTTTCCAAACGATGATACTGGGCATATCGCTATTCCTCGTAATCTACAGATTACATTTAATTCAATATCGTCCAGAAATACCACCCACCCACCCATGGTGTCGTGTAAAATTAAATGAAAACTGTGTCGTAAGTTGCGATAAAATTCTTTATTTTCGTAAAGTTATATTTACTTAGAATTTGAGAGCCTTACCACCTTATTTATGTAAACGTCTGTTTTTTATTTCAAATTTATAATTAATTTCAATCTTCATTTAGTTTAATATTTGTATAATAAAAAAAGTGGCAAATAACTGAGTAGCCATGATGAAAACCTTTGATTATAGATTATTGACAAAAGAACCCCAATAAAGTTCAAACTTTAAAAAAATCAATTAACTATGGTCGAATGTCGACCACTGGGTGCCCACTAGTAATATTAATTACGTCTAGAAGATTTATAGTTATAACTAATGTTCAAATTGTTAAAACTTAAAATCGATGTTATTGTTATGTTAGATTTGTTGTTATAGCCGTCTAGACTTAGTTAATTATAAGATTTATTAGGCATAAGAGTGCTCGTCGGGAATTTGTCGCGTTGTAATGTTTTGTAAAATCAGCAGTTTATACCTAGTCTATATTCTTTTTCACCAGATCGAAAGCAATTTAAATAACTGAAATTAATGATAAACGACAGCTAAAATGTTCACTTGATACTTAGATAAATTATAAGCTAGATAATTAGCAAAACTATCATGTATTATTTTAATTGTATATCTCCAATATTTATCTTTCTGTTGTCAAGCGGTATCAGCTCCCATCTTGTTATAGATGTCCGAAATAAGAAATATATGCCATTAATTATATCTTTGTAAGTATTCCCATTGTATCTCATCTATGTATTATTATCTAAGTAATGCGTATGGATTAGATGATCATATATTTAAAGCGTAAAACAACGGTTCTTACAAACACAATTGCAGTATAAAAAGAATCGTCAACTAATGTTTTATCCACAAGAGGCAAATGTCTGTACATTTTACTCGTCACTTCAATGTAATTAATTTTGATATGAATATTTTCGAAAAACTAAAACTATAAAAAAATGTTAAGTATAGGTTTTAAATCCAAATTTTTATTTATAATTAATGAAGACAATACAATTTCGCTACTAAAAATGTTGTGATGCTACAAAATTTTATAGAAGTTAAAGTGAAAAAACGATTAATTAGATTATATTACGTTTTTTTTTCAATATTCTGTAGGCTTTAGCGTTTGACCACACTTTCATCTGATGTGAAATTACGATGCGGTCTAAGATAGTAACCACGCTAAACCGAGAGGGAGCTTGGCTCCTATTCTTAACTACAAGTGCCGGAACACACCAACCGGTGTTTGGCGTTAGATTTTCAATTTGAGGGCGGTAGCTAGTCAGGCGGACTTAGAAAAAGATCTACTACCACCATGCCATAGTTTCATCACGATATAAACTTCACCGAAAGCTTGGAATTCAGTTGAAAAGATACAAACCTGCGTCCATTGACGCGGTGTCCGACAGGCTGCCAGCGAATCCATCATCGCTTCAAAATAGAATAAAAAATAAACAATATTTTCATTACGAATAATCATTACAAAAATAAACAATTTATATAGGATCGTGTACAAACTATTTCATTATCCACAATTATAATCAACCCGACTTGTACAACGTGCCTACACGTTATTTACCTCGACATAAAACGAACAAAAGTATATTTAGACTATATAATCTTACGCTCTTCACGAAAATACATAATTTTTTCCTTCTTTTATTCAAAAATCTCCCTAATAGCCCCTGATTAAGCTTAAGTGCTGCGGTGGCGACATTGTATAATAATACGGTTATGAATAAAATATAATGGTTTATTCATAGGCAAGTTGTGTAGGTATCTATGTATCACTGAGACAAAAGAGGGTAATGTTAGTTACTTATTATAAAACTGCAATGAGTTCTTCTTAAGGGTAAGAAAAACAACGTGAAAAAGCTTAGTTGTAGGGCTTTTTCTAACATTAAATTGACAAGACGCCACCCTCAAATTTAAAATTTATATGTTCCGGTAACTGCACTTCAGAGCCAGTCCACTAGATTTAGCATGTTTATTATCTTATGCTATTTCGTTATTTTATATCAGATGAAACTGTATTGAAACGTATACATACATACAATATACGTATAAGCTATCACTACATATTATAAAACAAAGTCCTCTGCCACGTCTGTCTGTCTGTCTATCTGTTCGCTATAAACTCAAAAACTACTGAACAGATTTTCATGCGGTTTTCACCAGTAGATAAAGTGGTCTATGGGGAAGGTTTAGGTATATAATTTGTCAAGGTTTTTTTATTATCAGAGCGGGACAACGTCCGCTGGGCCTGCTAGTACATACATAAAATGTATGAATAACCTATAAAGAACAAAATTCATTTTAACATGTAGTTTTTGAAGAGTAAGTGTATATTAAAATCAAATTATAATATTGTATTTTTTATTAATAAATACGATACAATAATTTCTTTTTTTTGTATAACATATAATATTAATATATTTTTTTATTCATCAAGTACAATTTCCTTTCGTTCCGTTAGGTCTAAAAGAGAGAAAAACGCTATGCAGATAAGATAAATATGAATATAAGCTTTGAGAACCTATTTGGCGCTTTGCTGCCTTTTGTAAACATATCTGACTCCATAAGTCTTGTTTTAAAAGAAATGACTTCTCATAATCTTTATTAATTTCTTAATTGGTTTTCGAATCGTAATTTCACATGTAATGCAAGGAGAAAATTGTAATATTAACAAAACACATTCGTATTTTTATCAAAGAAATAACTATTCAGGTGCTACTTATATGTTATTTGTATGTACATTTCTGTTATTGTAACGGTTTCTTATGTCGTTTACTCTCTCATAACCAGTGGTAGAATCACCACATGAACCAATGACATTAAATTTAATAACAGCTTTGAAAGTATATTAATAAATTGTTTTTATTTTATATCTTTTTTTGCATTTCCATTGTGTGGAATCTAATGTATTGAATCATTTAGAACAATCTCTTTTCTATATCGTCCAATGTATACCTAATTATTTAAAATATTTATATCAGATCGATGCGGCTGTAATTATTGATAGATCATAGTTCGAGTCATAGTTAATTTATTCGCAGTTTTTGAATTGTAATTATGTTTATACTTGGAATAAATTGTACTTACTAAGTTATCGCCAACTGTAGTGTTTTTGCAAAACCAGAATATCCTATTTGGCCTTTTCCATCAACCGACAATGATGTCAGGCAGGTATAGGTTTTACAACAAGCTAAGAATCACTTTGTATATACTTACATATAGTAAACATATCCTTGCAATACGTTCCTACAAATCAGTATTTTCTAGAAGGATTTCAAAGTTATAATTGACATATTTCTTTCAATAAAAGAATAGAAAACAAGCATGATAACTAAAAGAAATAGAACATGGATTATAAGTTTAGTGTCCGACGACTGATAAACTGATAAAAAATACTTTACTTATGTCGTCATCGATACTTGATATAAAGTTGATTGATGTAGTCGTGATCTAGAATTGTAATTTTGCTAATTTTAATTACATTTATTATGATCAATTATCTATACTATAATAAAACTGTAGCAAGGTCAAATCTGTACATTAAATATTTTTTGAAATTTTTTATCGGAGTAGACTTTATTGTCGATATAGAAGCCAAAAATAATCTTTTTACAATTTTTGTCTGTCTGTCTGTCTGTCTGTTTGTCTGTCTGTCTGTCTGTCTGTCTTTCTGTCCCTGTGAACACGCATCACGCTGAAAGTACTGAACCGATTTTAACGAAACTTGACACAGTAATAACTAATATTCCAAGGTTACATTTAGGATACTTTTTGTCCCATAAAACGCAAGAGGTTCTCCAGGATAACGAAAGATAAAAAATTGTAGTTAATGTAACAAGACTTTTTTGCAACACCTTAGTACAAGAGCCAGCAACGTTGGAAGAACGAGAATTTTAGCAAAGCTGGTTCTTTAATATGAAGATATATTATGCCCTTCCAAACAGGATTCAGGATACGTGGTAGCCGGTTAACGTTGTGTTTTTTAATACGCATCACACCTTTACAGGTCAAAATTTTGGGTTATAAATAATTTAAGGAACATTTTTTTTCAGTAACTTTTAAACGCTATTAAAACATGAATTTATCACTGTCAGGGAATTTTGTTATTGACACTAATATGCCCGATGATATTCTTTATAAATAAAATAATTAATTTCAAACCATTTTATTTTTTCCATTGCAAAGAATATATTTTATTTTATTAACCATTATGATATTGAGATTTCACCGTAAACAATGAAAAACAACGATAAACGTAGACATATAACTTGGGACTGACGCCATCTTGATTACATGCGTCTATAACAGGCACTTTCACAAGTATCACTATCTTTATCATACATAAAATGGGGTAAACATATCAATGCAGATGCAGAATCTAGCTCTAAGTCTCTTAATGTTTCCAAAGCATTAGCCGGTTCTAACTGGGGTGTTCATCCATAACATTGAGTTCGTTTATACTTCAATATTATACGCAGTCGAATTAACTATGCGAGCTTTCTTTATGATAATAGTGCTCAGATTAACCTCTATAAACTTGAAAAAGTCCAAAACCAGGCCATGAGAATTATCGGGGGTTTCATTAAAAGTACTCCAATCCATGTTATGGAAAGCGAATTGAGCAAGCATATGTCCGTTACATCTTAGGAGACAATATTTATCTGGCAAAATCTATTTAAATTTAAGTCATTCGAAAAAAACGAACTACCTAATTTTTTTTTTTTTCGAACTGACTACGCTATTGACCTGGTCAGGTCTTTACAGCTTCACCGGACTACCTAATAACTACCTACCTACCTACCTAACTACCTAATTTACTAGAAGAACTGTCCGCCTCTTTCCAATTACTCTATTGGCGTAACAGAAAAAAACCATTATTAGTTTCTATTTTTTGTCAATATAAAAATACTCCAATTCAAACAAGTATAAAACATGAAATGTTTACTTTACACACCTGGGTCGATAACATTGATTTGCACAATATAATTAAAATAAATGTAGATGGTATTTGGAAGCCAAAGAGTCAATATGATATTCTTAAAATAAAAGATATTTGTCTTCAATATATAAATACATATTACCAAATTTTGTTAAAATATTCACTGACGGATCTAAAGCTGGTAATTATTTAGGAGTCGCATTTTTTGACTCAAATTCCAAAACTTTTATGAAATTTCAAATTGATGAAAATATTTCAATTATGCACACTGAATTGATAGCAATTGCAGAGGCCTTATCATTTGTAGAATCTACTGAGTCCATTAAAATTGTTATTTTATCCGATTCAAAAACTGCTCTTCAATACGTAGCTCGATGTACCTTAACTTTTCGAGGAATACCGATAGCCTACACTATTTTGAAGCAATTACTAGATTTCAAAGCAAAGAACAAAGTAATTGTTTTACAATGGATCCCTTCTCATATAGGTATAACTGGGAATGAAAGAGCTGATCTTTTAGCTAGAGAAGGATCCTCCGAAGGTGCTATTATTAATATTTTACCAACTTATTTGGATGTATGCTCAGTATTTAAAAATAGCTGTTACTCGCATTGGAAGGAATACTTTGATGAGCGTTCTAAAACAAAAGGAATATGGTACAGAACGATTCAGCCATATCCCTTAAGGTCATCATGGATTGATGACAGTACGATTTGCCGTCGGGAAGCAATCACAGGAATGAGATTACACTCAGAACACATCCCATGTAAAAAGTTCGCCTACCTGATGCGTAAAGTATCAACAACACTCTACCAGAGTTGTGAGCTCATCGATGACGTGCACCACATCCTGGCAGAATGTGTTCGAAGCGAAGATATTAGATCTCGGCTTAATGCTACTGGTTCGTTCCACACTGGTTTGTACAATTTGTTATTGTCTGACCCCATTTCGAAAGATGCTAAAGAATTGTACAAAATTAATATAAGCTATTGTTAAGTTTATTGTCATTCTTATTGTTATATAGTTGTATGTTACTTAGGCGATATAGTCGCGCAGGCGACTAAGCCTTCATTAAAAATAATAATAATATTAAAATTACAGCTATCTTAACATGGTTTGAACATACTTATTTGATTTACAAAAAAATAGCATCGGGCACATTATTGTTAATAACAAAAATGTCTGGCGATAATAATTTCATGTGTTAGTAGCGTTTCAAAGTTAGTAAAAAACAATACATTAAAAAATTATATAAAAATCAATATTTTTGCCTGTAAAGGTGCGATATGCACTAATAAACGCAACGTTTACAGCCAGGTAGCCCGCACACTGTTCGGAAGAACATAAAGATATATAAAAACTGGCTTATTGAAATTTTTTTTCGAAACCATTACTAGCTCTTAGACAAATAGTTATAGGTAAGTGACATTTGACGCGTCGTGTTCATATCTTTTTAATATTTACATTTTTCTTCAATACAATGGAGTGTGAAAAAGTTTTAATACAAGTTGAAAATAGTTATGATATCATTCAGTGTTTCATTCATCATTATTTATTTTATGAATGCATTTTATCGTTTAATTTACAATTTAACTCTATCAACTTGATATTTTATAATATAAGCTCTACTGACTGTATAGTAAACGTCTACAAAAAAGGGAAAGGAACTTCGTTAGAAACTGGGGGTCCATAGACCTCTAAAGCTTTTTTTCACATTACCACCAATATATGTAGGTTGCTACGAACGGGTTGTAGCCTTATTTTAAAAGATTTCTCACAAACCATCTGGGCTTGAGTGAGTCCCTTGATAGTTTGGATTCACAATTGGAAATCGATGGTGTGGCTGCAATAAGGTTTTAGGTATATTAAAATTTTTCGCGTTTAAAAATACAATTGACACCAGTTATAACCGATTTGGTGCAGACGAAGTTGCACGGGTCAGCTAGTTTAAAATATGTTTATACCGTATAAAGTAGTCTAATATACCTTTCTAACAGTGTAAAAATTCTCAAAATTGGATTAGTAGTACCAGAGATTACCCCGAATAACCAAACTCACAAAATATAACTTCAACGTTTAGTATTGGAGGAGTTTAATAGATACGAATTCTACCAGTATCAAGTCAGTCATGGGAGAGTCACTTTATAGTTAGTATTAAATTTTACCATATAATTTAGTTCTTCCAGATTAGGCCACTGATATACACAAAGACAAACAACATTTACAAACATCATGACTTAAATAAATATATATCATTACATAGTATAAAACAAAGTCCGCTACCGCGTCTGTCTGTCTGTCTGTTCGCGATAAACTCAAAAACTACTGAACGGATCCTTATGCGGTTTTCACCAGTGGATAAAGTGATTCACGAGGAACGTTTTGGTATATAATTTGTTCAGGATTGTTTTATAATCAGGGCGGGACAACGTCTGCCGGGCCCGCTAGTTTACATAATAATTACTGTTAGTTATTGTTATTGTGTTTGGTTAAAGTTTAATTTTGTTAAAACTTATAAAATTAGCCACGGTATTGGTAAAAGGAGAAAATACACACCTTTGTGCGTTTGGGAAAATTAGACGGACGTAGTATATTGTTAAGTAAAATATCATACAATACTAAATTGGGACAATTGAAAAAAATGTCTTCTAGAGTGCCTTCATCCAACCCACATTCACATATCGAGTTGTCCTAGATTCTGAGCTCTGTAAGATGGACTGGTGGAGAACACACCTCTACAGATAGTAGACGCAGCAAGCTTGTAGCACTCACGAAACTTATAGAGCCACGGCTTACCACGAATATATCCGTAAGCATATTGCCTTAAAAGCCTTTAATTTGGTTGGAAAAATTCCAATTTGAGTTACATAACGCAAACAAATCAGTCTTGTTTGGAGAAATCCTGAAAATAGGTTTTATAGTGATCAAAATATCCAGTCTGGATAGCTTTTTCAGCAAGAAGATCAACAGCTTCACTACCCTAGATACCATTATGGCTTCGTATCCATGCCAGAACAACATAGATTCCTAAACAATGACATTGATACAAATAGAATTGATTAATTGTGATAACTGGATGTTTCATTGAAATATGTCAAACATGTCAAAACAATATCAAATGTAGTGTAAAAAGTCTCAATAAGAAGAAAAAGCCCTTTCTCTCTTGAAGGCAAACAAATGTATTGATTAAAAAAACATTTATATATACATATATAGATTTTTTGGGCCATGAACCATCTCGGGCGTCCATAGAACACGCTACTAAATTATTATCACAATCTGTTAAGTAGTTTCGGCATGCATAGAGGACAAACATACAAACATTGACTTTTATATATAACGATTCTATATTATTTTTCGCTTTATAATATTATCTTTCTCGCATACGAATTCAGAATAGGTATACATTTAAACTTTTTAAAGTTTGTGGAAAGATCACCGCTACCAACGAGTACCGCGATCGCTAGTTATTTCTATAAATGTTAAATTCCAGTTACAAAATGTTAGCATAGGTTATCGTTAGGCTGTTCGGGCGCAGCCGCCGGCGCCGGCATAGGGACCCGGAGGCGGAGGCCCGGCTGTATGACAGCTATAGGGAGTGCAGGAAGACCCTGCAGGCTGCCATCAGCCGGGCGAAACAAGCAGCATGGGAGGAGCTGCTCCAGACGCTGGAGGGGGATCCTTGGGGGCGCCCGTATAGGATTGTACGAATGAAGTTACAATCCTGGGCGCCCCCGGCGACGGAGACCCTCCGGCCGGAGGTGGTAGCGAGGGTCGTGGGAGAGCTGTTCCCCGACCCTCCGATGCTACCGGCTCCTCCCATGCCTCCACCTCGGGAGGCAGTCGAGGAGGTGCTCGACGGTCCTCCCCCTCCGATAACGGAGGAGGAGATGGGGAGGGCAGTCGAGCGCCTCCTCAGCCGGCGTAGAGCGCCCGGCCCTGATGGGGTCCTGGGTCGGGTGCTCGGCCTAGCATTGGGCCAACTAGGGGGGTGGCTTCGGGAGCTGTTCGACCGGTGTCTTGCGGTCGGGCAGTTCCCGAAGCCCTGGAAGCTTGGGCGGCTCTGCCTGATGCAAAAGGCAGGCCGCCCTCCGGACTGCGCGTCCGCGTATCGGCCCCTCGTCCTGCTGGACGACGCCGGGAAGGCGCTGGAGAGAATTATCTCCTCCCGGGTCGTCCAGCACCTAGAGGGTGTGGGGCCGAATCTGGCGGACGCGCAGTATGGCTTCCGGACAGGGCGTTCCACGGTGGACGCCCTGTCCCTCCTTAAGTCGCTGTCTGCGGAGGCGACCTCCCAGGGGGAAAGGGTGTTGGCGGTGTCCCTTGACATCGCCAACGCCTTCAACACCCTGCCGCATGGTGTTATACGGGAGGCGCTCCGATATTTCGGAGTGCCCCCGTACCTGCGGCGGGTGTTGGAGGCTTACCTCGAAGGTAGGGAGGTCGCCTACGTAAACAGCGACGGGCGAATGGTCAAGCGGGCCACAAGACGGGGGGTCCCACAGGGGTCGGCCTTGGGGCCGCTCCTGTGGAACATGGGCTACGGCTGGGTGCTCCGCGGCGTGCTCCCATATGGGGCACGCCTCATATGCTACGCGGATGACACCCTAGTCGTAGCCCGGGGGGGGGAATGGAGGGAGGTGGAGCGCCTGGCCACGATGGCCACAACCCTCGTGGTCAGGCGCATCAGGAGGTTGGGCCTCAGAGTGGCCCTCGAGAAGACCGAGGCCCTGCTTTTCCATGGGCCTCGGTGGGGGCCACCACCTGGGGCCCACATTGTGGTGGAGGGCGCCCGGATCAGGGTGGGGACCCAGATGAAGTATCTGGGCCTCACCCTGGACGGGCGCTGGCGGTTCGAGCCCCATTTCGCGGGGCTCGGACCGCGAATTGCTGGGGCGGCGGCGGCACTCGTCCGGTTGCTCCGCAATATAGGGGGGCCGGGCGCCGGGTGCCGCCGACTCTACATGGGAGTCGTGCGGGCGATGGCCGCCTACGGGGCACCGGTCTGGGCCGACGCCCTCGGTGCCGCCAACGTGCGTGCGCTTCGTAATGCGCAGCGCACGGTGGCACTGAGGGCGATCCGGGCGTACCGGACGGTGTCCTCTGCGGCGGCCTTCTCGCTCGCCGGCTCCCTACCCTGGGAGCTGGAGGCAGGAGTTCTCGCCGCTGTGTACCAATTCACGGCGGCGAGAAAACGAAGGGGGGAGCCTCCGGCTCCCAGGGAAATTGAGACGGAGAGACGGCGTCTCCGGGGAGACGCCGTAGAAAGATGGCAGCAGGACCTGGCGGACGAGCGGTTCGGGCGGTTTACCGTAGACGCCGTCCGCCCGGTCCTGCGGGCGTGGATAGATAGGGAGTGGGGCTCCCTGACGTTCCGACTGGTGCAGGCACTCACCGGACACGGTTGTTTCGGGTGGTACCTGCACCGGATCGCACGCAGGGAGCCGACCGCCGCCTGTCACGAGTGCGGCGCTGACGAAGATACCGCGCAGCACACTCTGTCTGAGTGTGCTGCGTGGGGGGAGCAGCGCCGCATTCTGGCGGCGGCTGTAGGACCTGACTTGTCGCTGCCGAGCGTGGTCTCGGCCATGTTCGGCAGCGAACCGGCGTGGCGAGCGATGTCCTCCTTCTGCGAGGACGTCATCTCGCAGAAGGAGGAGGCGGAGAGGGCCCGCGAGGCAGATCCTCAAAGTGGCCCTCTCCGCCAAAGGAGGAAAGGCGGGAGGAGGCGGCGATTCGCCCAACTCCTCCCGCCACCGTAGCCGGACCTGAGGGGGTGGGCCGGGGGGCCCATCTCCTCATTGCACAGGTCCGGTGGACGAGGGGGGATAGCCGATGTGTACCCGGTCTGTCCCTCTATAGGTAGGAGCCCGGCGGTCACCTTCCGCCGGGCGGACCGTGGGGGCGGCTCTACAAGGTTGATTAGCTTGAACGATCCCTTGCCGCCCCCACACAACGGTCTGTCGGTACACCGTGGGGTTTTAGTCCGTGCGAGTCGGACATAACCCACTCTCTCCCCCGGGAGGGTGGGTATACATAAGGGATTTCCCCACGTTAAAAAAAAAAAAAAAAAACGGTTATCGTTAATAAGTAGTATTTATTATTTATCCTGTCATTTGCATTTAAATAACCATAGAAATTCATGGGTACGTGTATAAAGTACAAATAATGAGAAAATTTCAACAGTTCAAAGCAAGTCGCATCCAAGTTTTATGATCAGTTACTCGATTCAGCGTTGAGTAAGGAGTTTGCCAGTCAAAGGCAAGTTTCTACATCTAACCCCGGCCGTCTGAGACAACCGAAGTCCAACTTGAATAAGTTACTGGTGCTGACGTCTAGTTAAAACTAATATATTACCCAATACTTTAAAATTACTTCATACATTTATGATAATATTAATGATATTGATTGATTATTGATTACGCCGCATTAAAAAGAAACAAATACATCAATTACCTAAGAATAATCAATACCTATATTAAAGGGCTAGCTTGTGGAATATTTATTTCAGTGTATTAATATTTTCCAAGACGGTAACTAATTATTGATAATGGTGAATAATTAAATAATCTAGATTGAAATAAAAGTTTTCTATGTAACTATTGATTACTATGATATAACGGATATATTTAGTTACTGTTATAACGTGGAAAGAAGTAATTTTAATAAAACTCCAGATAATTATCATGATCTGATCTTGATTTTTTCAAGTATAAATAGATGGTTCTGAGTACTATTATATAAAAAATGGTTTATAATATATCTAATCGATGGCCACATCATCTCTTAATATTAGTTGAGATTGTAGTAAAACACTGGTCCCTATAAAATTGAAGACATCCTTTCAAATGAAATGTAGGCTTTTTGCCAAAGAGTAATAAAGAGAGACACAATTTACTTGATGTTAATCGGTCCCTTTAGTCTGTAACTATTTATAACCGATCACGAAAATCATGAAAGCTCTAAGGTCAAGCAACAATAGACTGCTATGAAATAAAGGCCTACGTGTGCTGGTCCGTATTTGCAAAAACACAGTACTGCGGGCACTGCAGCTTTGGGACAGACATAGGTATGACAGTGGGGTTCCGCAATCAAACTCCGCACAGGTTTTATACTACCTACTCGAAGGTTTATTCCTATAATGAAAACGTAAATGGAAGTAATTCCATATAATTATTTTGACTAGTGATTGGCCAAAAATTTTTTTTCAGGTGTTGATATTATTGTCTTTATTATTTTGTTGGTTTATAGTCTAACTGATAAAATCTGTATTGAGTATTATACGAATATTGTAGATTAGTAGGCGTGAAGACTTAGCGTATGACCAACAGAGGCGGTGGAGATAACATAAATTATGGTACGTCCTCAATCGTATAGAAAAAAATAGAACTGTTTCCAATTTTTGAAGTGAAAATTTCTTTAGCCACGTTGACTGATTTTTGCTAGGAAAAAAACTTATGAGTTCGTGTCACGGATGACCTTGACATGCTAGTGAAGCGTCACCGACATGCTCGTGATGTATTGCGCTGGCGTCAGACAAACGACGCGTAGTATAACGACCTGTGGACATGTAATATCGTTGTTTTCTGTTGAGCTTGTGCAACCCATCATACGTTTGCTTAAATTATAACCTGCATAAGCATGTATATAATTATAGGTAGCTCTTAGTGGCAATGGGTGTGAAAAACAGACTAATGTTAATAATTTCAATTTAAAAATTATGAGATTGAAATAATTCACACTATAGTTGATTTCCAAATTCAAAAAAGAACACTGTTTTTTCATTGTTTTGAATTTTTACTATCGACAGTCCTTCTAGCTACCTCGACTTTTTTAATTAGTAATACTAAAGTTTATTAATAGTTGCTGAACAGAAATAGTAGTATATCAGTTAAAAACATAGGAGAAAATGGTATTGACCTGCTTTACTGTCGCTAGTTAATATATGGATAATACAATATTGTGCATAATAATAATATATCGATTTAAACAAAAATATTAAAATTAATATTGATAAATTAGTGTTATATCACGTAGACGTTATATCAGTATGTTCTACGGAACATTAGGTGCTTTATAAATTTACTTCAGAACAGCGTATCTGATTCAATTCGAGAGTATCACATCCTAATAATCCGCCCAGTTTGCTATTGATTATAGTTATTTTAAGCGTGAGTGCAGACTGCTGCCTGTGACCTATAAATTATTTATGTCTTTATTTTTATTATACTGAGAGACTGTTTGATATTCATTGTACGGAATATAGTCGAACTTTTTTTGAAAAAGTAATTATTACAAACCTCTTTTTAAATTGCTTTTCTTCAGAAAAATATAAAAGACCATAATGTTTTCATGCTTACTTAAAAAAAATACAATCACAGATGTTGGTTTTACCTCTTTAACAAATTAGCAATAGGTTTTCTAAAAATACCGTAATGCGTCTTTCCTTACTGTAAATGGGCAATTGTCAAGTTTAACTTTTTATATTAAAAATTTTAACTTTTTAATATCCTAAATTTTAAAACTTTAATAAAAGTGATCTATCTAAATAATTCTAAATAGAGTAACTGATATTAGGCCCGTTTTTAAATGCTCCTAATCATTTAAACGTCGAATTAAGTTGACACATGATGAAAATAATAAGTGATCAATTTAAGGTTAATTTCGTAGGCGTAGACAATTTTACTACTCTACGTCCATATATAATTGTCAGTAAACTATACCTACATATCCAGGTAATTCTGGCTTCTTTCGTGATTGTTGCAGATGGGCATAATGATAGCTAATGTAAGACGTATTACTGTAAATGAACTAAAACTAGCTAATTAAAAAGATTACTGCACATCAATGTATAAGCAATTTGGAGACGCATCGCAAACGGCTGGTGAATTTTAATTATCACGACGTAAGCGGCGTGGAAGCGATTACCTATAAGATGCATTATCGTAATAATAAAGGAATTGGTGCTTTGGTCAATTTATCTATATAATAAGAATGTAAATGTACCGTGTCAGTCCTTTTTTTATTTTCGTGAAAAAAAAATATTGTAGGTATTTAGGAATAAGTAATAGAACACATTACAATCATTTTTAGAAATGTCTGTCTGTTTGTATGAATACGCATCACTGCTAAAGTATTAGGTGCATTATAAAACCTCATCAAGAAATTCATGAAGGATATCCTCGAAAGTAACTTAGTCTTCGTTTCATTAAAATCGGTCCACTCCATTGTAATTTGAATGACGGCTCGAGGTAAGTACGAGATTAGAGTAGTAATATTATGAAGCTGGAGGGTTTGTTTAGTTGGTTGAACGCGCTAATCTCAGTAGGGTCCGATTTGAAAAATTCTTTCAGTTTTAGATAGTTCATTTATCGAGGAAGGGTATATATCATCACGCTAATACCAATAGGAGCGGAGCACTACTGATGAATGTTTCAGAATCGTTTTTTTTTTTCTTTTTAATAGCTTCCGTTGCCGGTTAGCGTTAGCCGAAGTAACTATTCCACGCGGACGAAGTAGCGGGCAGAAGCTAGTTTGAAAAAAATACGTGCGTGTATCAGTGTACACACGTAAGAAGTGAAACTTATTTATGACATCATTTTTCGAAAAATGATCTACTATATTTACAACTTTATTGATCATTGTGAGCGCACCTTTAGAAATAAACATGGCGCGTAACGGAAAAATGTACAAAAATTAAGATGGCGCGTATCCGAAAAACGTTACATACGTTTTTGCATGCTCTAAAATTCCTCCCTACGTCGATAAAGAAGTTTCATTTCAATAAAACAAAAATAAAATAACATAAAACAATAAAGAAGAAATCGACAACCTATGAACCTCACAATAGTTAGAAAGTAATTTTTGCCAGATTCTTTTCCACCATTCGAATTACATTCATCATCATTAGACTGTAACAGACCCAGTGCAGGAGACCATAGGCTTTTTCTCGAAGGAAAGTATTTTAAACTCTGAGAAATCCACAGTTCTATATTTTCCCAAATACAGCAAGTATAACAAGAACATTTCTCAGATTCAGGTTTCCACACGATGATTTTCTTACCCGTCAGCCGATAGTGTTACCAATTTAAATTAGTAAATGTACGCGAATTACCAAGAAATTTTTGATTTTTCAAAGAAACGTTTATATGCCAGGGTTCGAACGTGCGGACATCAGATTGATATTCCACCAACCAAACCACTAGACCACCACGACGATTTACATTATTTAATAATTATTAAAATAACTTATTAATAAATATTTCAGACACGTTGATATAATAAATATAGATGCGGTCAGAGAATGTTATAGAATTTTTATATCATAAAAGGTTTGAAGGTCAGACATTAAATAAATGCGAGCGCACTTCCACGGTAACCCTTTCTTTAACAAGATTTATGGAATATTATCTCTGGAGTGTTAGGCTATTAAAATATCCTTTATAATTTACGACTTATTACCTAACCCTATTTAAAAAGACCTTTAAGAGTATATCTCTAAAACAAAATGGGACCTGAACTGGCTACGTAAGTACTATACATGCATAAGTGTAATTGATAATAATATATCTTATTACAATCTATTAAAATTTAGATTTCAACAGCATAGTATATTGTAAATAAAAGTGGATAGATCCGTGAGAGATTGTGAAAGCCCGATGATGGATAGGCTTGAAGACTGAGCCTCGGCTGGAAAAATGATAGGTACCTACCTCATTGTTCACGGAAAATATTTTAAATTCAAATCAGACCTTAAGTTTTCGAAGTTTACCTTGTGAATATTACTTGAATAATTTACTGATCTTTCTCAATATTTTAACAACAAAATTGTTTTTACAACCTTTACTACGGCTTTCATTATAACAACACAGATAACAATCTATGAATAAAATAATGAAGTATATTATATGTTAAAACTACCTGATACCTGCAACTTTGTCTGAGTCATTTAATATCTTAACCATATATATATTATATGCACATGTATATAAAAAAAAACGTAAGCGCCACACCGCTTGCCCCATTTCTCCACTGTAAAAAAAACAGCATCGCTGAACGCGCAGTGATTATAGAAATAGTAGTTCTCCTCCAACTGTAATAAATTTATGTTAAATGATGTTTTTTTACATAAATAAAAGATTAGATATGTCGTGGCAGTCGTAAGGACTATCGATAGAAGTGAAAACTTAAAACAATGGAATAACTGTGTCCTTTTTTTAATTTTGAAATCACTTATAGTATAAATTATATACTTTATACTATATTTTTATACTATATTTTTATTTGTAAAGTGAAATTATTAATATTCGTAATAAATAATATTATTAAATGTGAATGTAAATTTGTTTATTTGTTACGCTATCTCGTTTTAACTACCCAACATATCATCATGAAATTTTGCAAGGTAAGTACAGGAAAAGACGCAGGAAACCTCATCAAAAAAAGTACAGTTCCCGTGAGATAAATCAAATCTTCAATTCAAGGCCGCGAGAAAAATCTAGTAATTATTCTTTTATAGATCAAACTAGAGGGCCCGGCAGACGTTGTCCCGCCCTGATTAAAAATATATCCTTGACAAATTATATACCAAAACGTTCTTCATGAATCACTTTATCCACTGGTGAAAGCCGCATGAAAATCCGTTCAGTAGTTTTTGAGTTTATCGCGAATAGACAGACAGACAGACGCGTATGGGACTTTATTTTATACTATAGATCAAATATCACATTTATTTCAATAAATTGCAAAATAATTATAGTCAACAATATTTTAAGCAGTCATAAACCTAATGCAGTATCACCAAATCAAATACAAATATCGTTGACACGCGTCAAAGGATGTAAGTACCTAAATGTAATAAAGTTGAAAAGTAACCTATTTAATAGTCACTGTAAGAGCATTCTACCTCCCAAGGTAACGTTTTATCTACATGAAATTGTCTACAGCCGACCGGAATGAATTATTGTTTGTCGTCAACGAGAGACGACGTACATGAGCTTGCCCCATTACACGTGTCACACCTATCCAAGACGATAAATTCTGAGGAAAATACGAAACATAACGTATTAAGACATTAACCATTACTTCAGTTATATTCAGAAGTAAAAAAGAGTGTAATATAAATATGAAAAATATCGTCAAAAATACATTTACTGATTCACAGAAAATTACAGCATAAAACTTAACGGACTCAACTGGTCTTTATTTACATTGTCAATAATTACTCATCATGTAAGTAAACAATTCAGTAGTAATTAATATTAATATCTTGTATTTATTTTATTTTTTGTTATAACTATATTATACCCGCGATTTCGTCTGTATTGATTATTATCATTAAAAGTATATTTTATGCACAGAAAAAAAAAACATAAACACCACCCCACATAAACATCGCCCCACTTCTCCACGGCAAAAAAACATCATCGCGAAGTGTATGTAAAGACCATCATTTCTTACAAATTTAATAGTCAATAACTTAATCTATCGTGATATATTTTTTCTAGATAAGGACTTAGGGTCTAAGAATTAAAGCTAAACAAAATTTCGAAATCATTATTTGAGTCCTATGAATATCTCTTTGATTACTGTCATGATTCGGAATAGCAGATTGTTATTGTCCGAACAATGTATCATAGTAAAAAACATCAGATAATTACTTTAGAATTTATATTTATACCAATGTATAGTATATAAACTAGTTATTACCTAACGATTACTATACAACATGGTGCACGTTAAAATCCATGACAGAGTTTTCGGCGAGATCTTAGTCTTTCATGTAGTGGATTTAATATTTTATTTCTAATCTTGTGTTATTTGACTCTATATTTTGTAATATTGGTGGTGTTTTATGTAATATAGCTCGGTTATTGTGCGTAAGTCGATGGGAAATAATAGCACTGAGCATGAATTCGGAGATCTTACAAAAACTCCATGGAAAGTTCTAACACGGGAGCCACCATCTTACTATAACATTGAAGTTACCACAAAGAGCAAGTGTACTCCAGAATTGGCAATTATTAAACGACATCTGGCTGTATGGTCTAGATGCCTTTGCCTTTTCCTAAGAATGGATAAAATTGAAACCAAAAAAGAAAAATTCATGACTGTGGATAGATTTTTGTCTCTTTATGGTCACCATAATTGTTTGACAGTGCTAAACTTAACATTACACCGTCATCTTTCATGTATTATAATATTATAACTTATTAAGTTCTTCATTTAAGATTACAAAATGTGTAGTCCGGTGAAGCTGTTAAGACCTTGCTAGGTCAACAGCGTAGTCAGTTCGAAATAAAAAAAGATTATAAAATGTTAATAGTGAAGGGGTTATATAAAATTCTTTATATTATAATTTTAAAACTCTTTTCATATTTTTATAGTTGTGAAATGTACACAAAAATTATACATATAATAACAAAGACAAAATATGTTAAATACCGCTTACCATAGGCATATAACAAATATTTATCACAATAGTTTTATTGTATCTATCTAACCGGCAAGACAACCATTGACAGCAGGACATTATTCAAGTCAGGTATACGCGCACAATTGATACAAATAGCTGTGTTTGGTGCCAATAAAGGAATCAATGAACTGGCTTTCAATCGACACTAACGATTTATTTATTACTACAGTGACACTAGTCAATTACAGACTTATAAAATAATAATAATAATAACAGATATATAACATTTTTTTTAAATATTCACTCAGAAAGTATTCGTCTTCTTCTTACTACTTTAATTTTAAAGTTATTCTTGTTATTATCAAATGGGTAATCGTTACAAAATATGATGATTTTAGTATTCCAAAAATATGGTGGCACCCTTGTTAGAATTTCCCAGGAGACTTTTGCTAGACTTGCACTAAAGATGTCATAATTCATGCTCTTTGTTTGAAACTCAATACTTTCATTGGATTAAAACGTTGTATCATAAAATATTAAATAATACTAACATCGCTGTACAAGGGCCAAGTTCTCGCGGCAGGTCGAAAAACGCTGGCAGGAGGTTATGAAAATGGATATGAAGAGACTTCCTCACACAAAAGGATGCCAAAGACGGGGCAAAGTGGAAGAAGTTAAGCAGGAAAGCATACTCTGGTACCAGTCCAGGCAAGCGCCAGGAAGAAGAAGAAGATTAAATGATATTAAGATACCGGATCTCCTCTCGGAAAGAAGACTGTAACAACCTGTGACGTTGGAGCTTAGAACATTACATTACTTAAAATTTATGATAAACGTCTTAAATTATTTGAATAGTTGTACCCATATTATAATTTCGTTGAATATTTAAAAGAAAATGCAAAATGTAAAAATATTTATTTCACAAATAGATCAATATATAATCAATTTACAATATTACTAGCGGCTATCCGCGATGTAGTCCACGTTAAATTACAATTAAAAAAACAGAACCCAGCGTCACCTGTCGAGTTAATACAGATGGCAAAAAACCCCATTTATAAAAAATACTTAAATGTATCAGTTTTCAAAGGACGTTGGAGTATATCGAACTCAAGAATACTGACATCCATTTCTTAAATGCTGTATTAAACACTACAGTATAACAAATAATTATTTATGTATGAATCATAATAAAAAAAGTGGGTGTGTACTTATGTACACGCGTTAGAAGTTGTTGGCGACGCACACGATAAGTAGTACATAGATTTATACGTAGGT